>CAUDMG010003559.1:142500-220000 GCA_958450375.1 Homarus gammarus | reverse complement strand
TATATATATATATATATATATATATATATATATATATATATATATATATATATATATATATATATATATATATGAAAATCCACAATGAAAACGTGGATAAGATAAATCTTGATAAAATCACACGGGAAAATGGAAACAACGGAGTACCTTAGCTTTCGTCTTTATTCAAGACATCTCTCTCTCTGTCCATGTAATCCAGTTGCCTCTGAAGATGTCTTGAATAAAGACGAAAGCTAAGGTACTCCGTTGTTTCCATTTTCCCGTGTGATTTTATCAAGATATATATATATATATATATATATATATATATATATATATATATATATATATATATATATATATATATATATATATATTGCATTGCCATATGGCAGCAGGGTCTACCATTAAACAGCACATTATGCTTCCAATATCTTCCCAGGCGGTAGTACCTCCCTGTTTGGTAGCTGCCTACTACCTTTATGTAAGTATGTATGTATGTATGTGTGTGTTAGTACTATCCCTCCACTTGATGTTCGTACCTGTGTCAGTAAACCGGGAGGAGGGAGGGACCGACCTTACCGTGGCATGGGTGTACTGTACTGTAGGAAGGAGCAGCATCAGTGGGCCATGGCCAGACGGGGCTTCCATCTACCCTATATCCCAGCCTTAACATTTACGCCTGCATGAAATTAGTTTTAGGGCAGGGAGTCTCTCATATTGTTTATCCTGCTGAAAATGTTTTACCGTTGAGTGGCTACCAAATTGGCTTGGCTGGGGGGGAGGGGAAAGGCCTCGTGTGTGTGTGTGGTGAAAGGTACTCAGAAAAGTTTGTTTACATTATGCGTTACTGGACTAACAAGTGGTATTTAATTACTGAATTTAATAATACTGTAGCGGGTACTTAAGGGTGAGTGGCTCGTTAGTACCTCGTTACCATAGTACTTCCCATTTTGATAGTACAGTATTTAAAGGAGATAAATAGCTAAACTCCATAGTTAATAGACAGCACTAATAGCACTTGTGGTTAACTAGACTCCAAGATATATAGGCAGTACTAATAGGACTTAAAAAGAGATATTGTAGTACTAATAGCATGGAGAAAATAATCCCCTAATAGCACTTACGGCAAACATAGACGTTACTAATAGCATTTTATATTAACACTAAGCAAGAGACATTAACAACAACACCTAAAACGAACTAAACCTCCACTACTAATAGCAATTAAACCAAATAAAATAAACTCCCCTTAAGTTAAAGAGGCAACAATAATGGTGCTTAAAGAAGATAGAAGCGTATTATGGCGTCAGCGTTAAAAGTTTATTGTCGAGTTGAATGGCAGTGGTGGTGGTGGTGGTAGGGGGTGGTGGTAGGGGGTGATAGGGCTGGTGGTAGGGGGTGATAGGGCTGGTGGTGGTAAGTGGTGGTGGTGAGGGGGAGTTTATGCTGATGAGGGGGTTTGGTGGATGGATGAATGAATTAATTATAGGGGGGGGGGTGGATGGGCGTTTGGGAGAGAGGGCTAAATGAGGGGATTAGGGAGAGAGAGAGAGAGATAGAGAGATCTGATTGGAAGTTAAAGAGGAAGGGAAAAGACGATTGGAGACTTAAGGAAGATAGGGGATGAGAGGGAAAGGGTAAGAGGGGAAGTGTGAAAGGAGAGACGAGGGAAGAGAAAAGAGGAGGAAGTAGAGAGAGGGGGAGTGAAGGGCAACTAGGGGAGGGGTGAGTGTGGAGGAGAAGGTGGTGAAAGGGGAGGGAAGGAGGGTAAGAGGGGGGGGGAGGAGGAAGAGGGAGGGGTGAGAGGGAAGGGTGAGTGGGAAGAGAGGATGAGGGAAGGGTGAGTGGGAGGAGAGAGGTAGGGTGGTGAGGGTGTATTAACAGAGAGGGGGCTGAGGTATCATTAATTTACGGAGAGGTGATGGAAGTCCCACGCCACGCCATACCATACTCGCCTTCCCCCTCACTCCACACCACGCTACGCCGTACTCCCCACCCCTGCCCACACCACACTCGCCCTCCTACCCCTCCACCACACTCGTCCTCCTACCCCACACCACACTCGCCCTCCTACCCCACACCACACTCGCCCTCCTACCCCACACCACACTCGCCCTCCTACCCCAACACCACACTCGCCCTCCTACCCCACACCACACTCGCCCTCCTACCCCACACCACACTCGCCCTCCTACCCCACACCACACCACACTCGCCCAACTACCCCACACCACACTCGCCCTCCTACCCCAACACCACACTCGCCCTCCTACCCCACACCACACTCGCCCTCCTACCCCTCCACCACACTCGCCCTCCTACCCTTCCACCACACTCGCCCTCCTGCCCCACACCACACTCGCCCTCCTGCCCCACACCACACTCGCCCTCCTACCCCACACCACACTCGCCCTCCTGCCCCACACCACACTCGCCCTCCTGCCCCACACCACACTCGCCCTCCTACCCCACACCACACTCGCCCTCTTTCCCCACACCACACTCGCCCTCCTACCCCACACCACACTCGCCCTCCTACCCCACACCACACTCGCCCTCCTACCACACACCACACTCGCCCTCCTGCTCAACCTTTCTTTATGTTAAGGAAGACTTCAGGGAGACAAGTTAAAAAAAATAAAGTAAGGGGAAGGAAGAGGAGGTGGATTCAAGGAAGAGAAACTGCTAGAGAGGAAGAAGAAGAGGAAGGCGAGGTTAATGAGGAGGGTTAACAAAAGGCTCTGAAGACGAGAAGCAGGTGATAACAGAGAAGAAGAAGACAAAGATACAAGAAAGAAATATAAAATAATACGAAGAAAAAAAGAAGAGAAGAAAATACGTGAAAAAAGATTAAAATAAGAGGAAGAAAAATTAAAAAAGGAAGAAGAGAAGAGAAGAATAAGAGATTAAAAGAAGTAAAAGGATAAGATTATATTTTTTTACACTTTGCTCTGTTTTAACAATTCACTCTCGTTGGAAAATCATCATAATTAACACAAGTAACTACCAATTAAATTATTCCACCGTTTTTCTTGTCATGTGTAACCTAACCTAACCAATTTACAAAAGCTTCCTTCGTTTATTCAGTGTAATACAGTATCCGATCTGCCAGGATGCGTCTCTCTCTCTCTCTCTCTCTCTCTCTCTCTCTCTCTCTCTCTCTCTCTCTCTCTCTCTCTCTCTCTCTCTCTCTCTCTCTCTCACCTGCCGTTCTACCTGGTGAGGGAGCTGTTTACAGGTGTTTGAAGTCTATCATTTCCTAAGGTAAATATGTTAGTGGTGGTGGTTGGTAGCCTCTTGTGGTCGCTGTGGTGAACCTCTTTCTTCCTCCTCTTACTCCTCTTACTCTCCCTCCTCCTCCTCTTACTCTCCCCCCCCCCCTCCTCCTCCTCTTACTCTTCCGTCTCCTTCTACTTCTCGCGTTGCTCTTCCTCCTCGTGCTGTTCATCCTCTTCCACGTGCTGTTCCATCTTCCTCCTTGTGCTGTTTATACTCCTCCTCCTCTTCGTCGTGCTCCTCTTCCTCCCCGTGCTCCTCTTCCTCGTCGTGCTCCTCTTCCTCCCCGTGCTCCTCTTCCTCGTCGTGCTCCTCTTCCTCGTCGTGCTCCTCTTCCTCGTCGTGCTCCTCTTCCTCCCCGTGCTCCTCTTCCTCCCCGTGCTCCTCTTCCTCCCCGTGCTCCTCTTCCTCCCCGTGCTCCTCTTCCTCGTCGTGCTCCTCTTCCTCCCCGTGCTCCTCTTCCTCCCCGTGCTCCTCTTCCTCCCCGTGCTCCTCTTCCTTGTCGTGCTTCTCTTCGTCGTTGTGTTCCTCCTCCTCCTCTTCTGGTCATTACTCGGCGTCAATGGCCTCTTCCCTGTTTTACTTTTAATCTGTTTTCCGTTCTTCTTTATAAATGTTTTCTCGTGGTCACTTTTTTCATCCTTTACCATTTTATTCCTTTAAAAGACTTCGGCTATATTGTTATCACTCTATACCGGGTGATATTGGCTACACTGTTATTCTATTTTTATTATTTTGGCTATAGTGACGCGCCCACAGTGATGCCCACAGTAACTCCCATAGTGACGCCCACGGTAACTACCACTGTGACTCCCATAGTACCGCCCATAGTAACGCCCATATTTACACCGACAATGACGCCCAAAGTGACGCCCACAATGTCAGGTGTCAGTAGCGACCGAATGAAATCTAAGTGTGTCCAGAGGGAGGGGGTGAGGTGAGGTGAGGGGAGGGGAGGGGAGGGGAGAGATGTGATTGATGTTGAAGTTTGTTATGCAGTTTAAGTCATCATGCTGTCAGCTCCTTTTATTCCTCCTGTCTCGTAAATCGTGATGGTGGGGGGGGGGGAGGTGGTGTAGGGAGGTGAGAGAGAGGATATGAGTTGGGGGAAAAGGAAAGGGGAGGAGGTTAGGAAGGGAAATGGAAAAGAGAGGAAGGGGAATGAGATGATGGAGATAAGAGGGACGTGAGGGAGAAGGGAAAGGATGAGGGAAAGGGGAGGAGAGAAAGGGTAGTTAAGTAGGTGGCCATTATTTCAGCCCCTGTAGTTTATGATGCACTCGTTGTAATTAATCTCCTTAACCTTCAGGAGTGATGTAAGGGCGTCTCTCTCTCTCTCTCTCTCTCTCTCTCTCTCTCTCTCTCTCTCTCTCTCTCTCTCTCTCTCTCTCTCTCTCTCTCTGCTTCTTATCGTCATTTTATTATCTTTTATCTACGCCTTATACTTGAGACGTAGTTGTGGAGGTGAGGCGGAGGAACAACATGCCACGAGCGGGACTAAATCACTCCGGCTACGTTGTTCCTTCCGTGTCAACAAGGCTGAGGCGTGTCGTAATATCTGTATCAGGGTTATGTTGGTGGGAGGGAAGAGAGGAGAAGGCTAACAGGAGAAAGAGGTGAGGAGAAGGAAACGAGGAAGAGGAGAGGGGGAAGAGAAGAGGGGAAAAGGAAATGTACTACAGGTTTGTTTGTTTTTGGCTGGGGAAGTTGGGGTAGGGAGGACACGGGGAGATGGAGGAGACGGGGTGAAGAGGAGAGGGAAAGGGGGTGAGGGAATGAAAGGGGGGAAGAGGAAGAATGTGGAGTAGAGGAAATGAGAAAAGAGTGGGCGGGCGTGCGGGCGGGTGGGTGGGTGTGGCCGCAATAACAGAACAAGGGCCAGTAATGAGGACAAGATATGACTACTTATCCTCTTGTCTCTCTTTCCCTCTCCCTCCCTCCCTCCAACCCAACTTTCCCATCCTCCCTCCCTCCTTCCCCCTCCCTCACACACCTGATGTCTTCCTCTCCCCTCTCTCCCTCTTTCTTGCCACTTCTTCCCAATCTACTGCATATTTGAGTGTCCTGGCTCCCCCTTTACATCTCTTCTTTAATTCACCTTTCTGACCTTGTATGCTTTCACTTCCTTATCTCTCTCTCTCATAACTCATGCCTGTGGCCCCTTCAATTATTATGGTGTCCTGAGACCAACCACAAGACTTAGGTCAACCGAGGTGCTGCTAGAGGGCGGGTAGTGTGTGCCGGTACTGTGACGTCTGTTGTTCTGGGTCGTGCGTCTGTTTGTCTGACTCGTGCTCTGTGTGTGTACTGCTTCGATGGCTGCTGCTGTTAATACATTCATTTTATTGTTGTGTTGCCTCTGTTGCTCTTCCGCCGCTGTTGAGTTGCTGGCACCGTTAGCTGTGGCTTGTGTTGAGCGAGGAGGAACTCTTAAGTCGGCCTAATTCTCCTCAGACGGAAGATATCTTCACCTCGGTCTCATCAAAGGTCGCAACACCACACTGAAACATTCATCACCAGGGACAGGATTACACAAGAGGGCTCCAGATGCCACAGTCGTTGGTCCAGTATCCCTCGGCGAATAAGTCAACGCGTTTTCCATCAATTCGTTACCAGAACTCGCCCGCTGTTGTGACGCCGAGCTGAGGTCAGGCCTTCAGTGTGATCACCAAGGTGTTATCAGTCTTTGCTCTGTCATGTAAATTTAAGTCTCAAAAGCCATGTGTGTTTGTTTATTGAGGCTTGTTCTGCGAGGATCATACGTGTGTCCAGCGAAACTCAAACAGCGAGATCAAAGAACGAAGACTGCTGGCGTATTATTGTATGATAGTGCTTGGTCTCTAGTCTGTTTTGGTCACCGTGAAATACTTTACTTTCCCTGGACCGATTGTTTCTAAATTTGAGGAAAGTGTTACTAATATTAAAACGGGTCAGGTCTAGTAATGGTCAGTATGAGAGTAAAGATCGAGGTCAGAGGTCATCAGTAAAGATGAGTCCCACATTACGAGCATTCACAAATCATACTCCCGACCATCTTCCTCCACTGACCTAAGGCTAATGTTAATGGTCACCGGAAGTAGTTAACCTTGATCTACAATAGGCACTCCATGTTTTGGGGTCAACTGGAAGAAATGATCAATGTCAAAGGTCACCGAGAGAGGGTAGTTAAGTGACTCGTGTGGATATAATCTTCCTTGGGTCATTATAATATTGTTCTCTCGGCGGAGCACACAGATTATAACGAGAGCGTAAACCCTTTTAAAGTTTGGGGGTACGAGGGGAAGACATTCTTTTAAGGTTCATAGGCGTGTGGCAAGGCCCTTAGAGTATAGTGGCAGGTGTAAGAGCCTCAGTAACACACACACACACACACATTAGGGTCCTTTCAACGTAGATTTATCACCTTGTCGACTCACGGACGGCGATTTGCCTCTTTAAAATGCCCTCTCATCCCATCCCTCTTATCCCAGTCCCCCCACGATACATCCCCTTTCATCCCTCTTCTCTCAATCAGTCCTCCCTTACCTTTCCCTCTCACCCAGTCCTACCCTCCCCTCTTTTTATGTGACCAGTGGAGAGGTTTTTTTTCCTCCCTAGGCCTACGGCATTGTGGTCCCCTTTCCAACCTCCTCACTCATTCTCGCGTTGACCATTAGCAGTGAGAGCAGTGACCATTCCTGTACATACATGGTTACTCACACTGCTGAGTCATGGCTACTTACTACTCAACTCATGATAACTCACTACTGACTCATGGTTACTCATTGTTGGATCATGGTTACTCACTACTGACTCATGGTTACTCACTACTGGGTCATGGTTACTCACTACTGACTCATGGTTACTACTGACTCATGGTTACTCACTACTGGGTCATGGTTACTCATTGTTGGGTTATGGTTACTCACTACTGACTCATGGTTACTCACTACTGACTCAGTTACTCACTGCTGGGTCATGGTTGCTCACTACTGACTCATGGTTACTCATTGTTGGGTCATGGTTACTACTGACTCATGGTTACTCACTACTGGGTCATGGTTACTCATTGTTGGGTTATGGTTACTCACTACTGACTCATGGTTACTCACTACTGACTCAGTTACTCACTGCTGGGTCATGGTTGCTCACTACTGACTCATGGATACTCACTACTGACTCATGGATACTCACTACTGACTCATGGTTACTCACGGCTGGGTCATGGTTACTCACTACTGACTCATGGATACTCACTACTGACTCATGGTTACTCACTGCTGGGTCATGGTTGCTCACTACTGACTCATGGATACTCACTACTGACTCATGGTTACTCACTGCTGGGTCATGGTTACTCATTGTTGGGTTATGGTTACTCACTACTGACTCATGGTTACTCACTACTGACTCAGTTACTCACTGCTGGGTCATGGTTGCTCACTACTGACTCATGGTTACTCATTGTTGGGTCATGGTTACTACTGACTCATGGTTACTCACTACTGGGTCATGGTTACTCATTGTTGGGTTATGGTTACTCACTACTGACTCATGGTTACTCACTACTGACTCAGTTACTCACTGCTGGGTCATGGTTGCTCACTACTGACTCATGGATACTCACTACTGGGTCATGGTTACTCATTGTTGGGTTATGGTTACTCACTACTGACTCATGGTTACTCACTACTGACTCAGTTACTCACTGCTGGGTCATGGTTGCTCACTACTGACTCATGGTTACTCATTGTTGGGTCATGGTTACTACTGACTCATGGTTACTCACTACTGGGTCATGGTTACTCATTGTTGGGTTATGGTTACTCACTACTGACTCATGGTTACTCACTACTGACTCAGTTACTCACTGCTGGGTCATGGTTGCTCACTACTGACTCATGGTTACTCACTGCTGGGTCATGGTTACTCACTACTGGGTCATGGTTACTCATTGTTGGGTCATGGTTACTCATTGTTGGGTTATGGTTACTCACTACTGACTCATGGTTACTCACTGCTGGGTCATGGTTACTCACTACTGTCCCATCGTTACTCATCACTGATTCATGGTTACTCACTGCTGGGTCATGGTTGCTCACTACTGACTCATGGATACTCACTACTGACTCATGGTTACTCACTACTGGGTCATGGTTACTCATTGTTGGGTCATGGTTACTCATTGTTGGGTTATGGTTACTCACTACTGACTCATGGTTACTCACTGCTGGGTCATGGTTGCTCACTACTGACTCATGGTTACTCACTGCTGGGTCATGGTTACTCACTACTGGGTCATGGTTACTCATTGTTGGGTCATGGTTACTCATTGTTGGGTTATGGTTACTCACTACTGACTCATGGTTACTCACTGCTGGGTCATGGTTACTCACTACTGTCCCATCGTTACTCATCACTGATTCATGGTTACTCACTACTGACTCATGGTTACTCACGGCTGGGTCATGGTTACTCACTACTGTCCCATCGTTACTCATCACTGATTCATGGTTACTCACTACTGACTCATGGTTACTCACGGCTGGGTCATGGTTACTCACTACTGTCCCATCGTTACTCATCACTGATTCATGGTTACTCACTACTGACTCATGGTTACTCACGGCTGGGTCATGGTTACTCACTACTGTCCCATCGTTACTCATCACTGACTCATGGTTACTCACGGCTGGGTCATGGTTACTCACTACTGTCCCATCGTTACTCATCACTGATTCATGGTTACTCACTACTGACTCATGGTTACTCACGGCTGGGTCATGGTTACTCACTACTGTCCCATCGTTACTCACTACTGACTCATGGTTACTCACGGCTGGGTCATGGTTACTCACTACTGTCCCATCGTTACTCATCACTGACTCATGGTTACTCACGGCTGGGTCATGGTTACTCACTACTGTCCCATCGTTACTCATCACTGACTCATGGTTACTCACTGCTGGGTCATGGTTGCTCACTACTGACTCATGGATACTCACTACTGACTCATGGTTACTCACTGCTGGGTCATGGTTACTCACTACTGTCCCATCGTTACTCATCACTGACTCATGGTTACTCACGGCTGGGTCATGGTTACTCACTACTGTCCCATCGTTACTCATCACTGACTCATGGTTACTCACTGCTGGGTCATGGTTGCTCACTACTGACTCATGGATACTCACTACTGACTCATGGTTACTCACTGCTGGGTCATGGTTACTCACTACTGTCCCATCGTTACTCACTACTGACTCATGGTTACTCACTACTGACTCATGGTTACTCACTACTGTCCCATCGTTACTCATCACTGATTCATGGTTACTCACTACTGACTCATGGTTACTCACTACTGACTCATGGTTACTCACTGCTGGGTCATCGTTACTCACTACTGACTCATGGTTACTCACTACTGACTCATGGTTACTCACTGCTGGGTCATGGTTACTCACTACTGTCCCATCGTTACTCACTACTGACTCATGGTTACTCACTACTGACTCATGGTTACTCACTACTGTCCCATCGTTACTCATCACTGACTCATGGTTACTCACTACTGACTCATGGTTACTCACGGCTGGGTCATGGTTACTCACTACTGTCCCATCGTTACTCATCACTGATTCATGGTTACTCACTACTGTCCCATCGTTACTCATCACTGACTCATGGTTACTCACGGCTGGGTCATGGTTACTCACTACTGTCCCATCGTTACTCATCACTGATTCATGGTTACTCACTACTGTCCCATCGTTACTCATCACTGACTCATGGTTACTCACGGCTGGGTCATGGTTACTCACTACTGTCCCATCGTTACTCATCACTGATTCATGGTTACTCACTGCTGGGTCATGGTTACTCACTACTGTCCCATCGTTACTCATCACTGATTCATGGTTACTCACTGCTGGGTCATGGTTACTCACTACTGTCCCATCGTTACTCATCACTGACTCATGGTTACTCACTGCTGGGTCATGGTTGCTCACTACTGACTCATGGATACTCACTACTGACTCATGGTTACTCACGGCTGGGTCATGGTTACTCACTACTGTCCCATCGTTACTCATCACTGACTCATGGTTACTCACTGCTGGGTCATGGTTACTCACTACTGTCCCATCGTTACTCATCACTGATTCATGGTTACTCACTGCTGGGTCATGGTTACTCACTACTGTCCCATCGTTACTCATCACTGACTCATGGTTACTCACGGCTGGGTCATGGTTACTCACTACTGTCCCATCGTTACTCATCACTGATTCATGGTTACTCACGGCTGGGTCATGGTTACTCACTACTGTCCCATCGTTACTCATCACTGATTCATGGTTACTCACACGGTTTTATTAAAGGTTTATTGACTTTACTCATATTTATTCGTAACTCATTATTCCAATCTTTGTTTATATTTCTTTCCGTTTTTTCTTTATTTTCTCTCTTTCTTATCCTCCTCCTCTCTCTTTTCCTTATCTCCTTTCCTTTTACATTTCCTGTTCTGTTACCTCACCTCCCTTCATGCCTCTTGCCTCTTCTCCTTTACTCCTTCTCCCTCCTTCTATGATCCCTCACCTCTCAGTCTTTTCTTCTTCTTTGTTCCTCTTCCCCCTTTACCGCCTCTCCAACACCCCTCTCGCTTCCTTTCCCTCCCACGCCCATTCTTCACTTCTCTCTCTCTCTCTCTCTCTCTCTCTCTCTCTCTCTCTCTCTCTCTCTCTCTCTCTCTCTCTCTCTCTCTCTCTCTCATCGTATATAACTCAGTTCTTCCTCATTAATCTTGTCTCTCTTACTTTCTCTTCCAATTCCTCCCTCTGTTATGTGTATCTCCCTTGTTTGGCGTCCTTATTACCCTCTTTTTTGCTGGAGGTGTGTGTGTGTGTGTGTGTGTGTGTGTGTGTGTGTGTGTGTGTGTGTGTGTTTTCTTCTCCTCCTCCTCCTCCTCTATTTCATCTCCTTCTATGTGTCTATTACTCTCCACTGTCTCCTCCTTACTCTGTTATGGATGCCCCGAATACCGAAGAGACCGGATAACCAGGATAACGGATAACCCTGGCATACCTTCCAGTGGGATATCCGATATATTATGCTAATGTGTATTACAATAAAGCCTCAGTAATTCATTGTCGCCCAGGTCAAGAGGTCACATGAGAGAGAGAGAGAGAGAGAGAGAGAGAGAGAGAGAGAGAGAGAGACCCGCCTATCATCACGAGACACACCTCCATCACGACACCTCTCTCCCTCGCTATCCCCCTCTCCTCTTCCATCTTCCTTGCCTCCCTATCCCCTCCTTCCTATTCCCTCTCATCCCCCTCCCTTCCTATCCACGTACCCCGGTGGCTGCAGAATTAATTTGCGAGGGAAAAAAAGAAAAGATTTATTAATAAGCGAGATAATGAGTCGAGGGTGTAATAAGGGGCTGACATCTGCGGCCCCTGCTCCTCCTCCGCCAGCCCCTCCTCTGTCAGCTCCTCCTCTGTCAGCCCCTCCTCCGTCAGCCCCTCCTCTGTCAACTCCTCCTCTGTCAGCCCCTCCTCTGTCAACCCCTTCTCCGTCAGCCCCTCCTCCGTCAACCCCTCCTCCATCAGCCCCATGGCACAGGTGGTGGTCTTGTTACCTGGCCCTCGGGGATGCGTACCATTGTTAATGCCTATGGCCTGGCACTTGACATTATTAGGGACCTGCCTCGCTTTGCCATAAACAGATAAATTGTACCGGGAATTTTCTCCCCACACACTCATCATTCTGTCACTTTATGTAACTTGCTGACAAAACCCATGACCCTTCAGGCTTTTACGCCCTTAATGCATGAGTCATAAAGGCAAGCATGAACTTAGCATGCTTCCCAGATGGGCGCTGTAGACGCTTCTGCGCTTCACCTTGCACAGGATGTAAGGGGATGCCCAATAAACTAGCCCCCTCGGGGGCAATCTAAATCTAGTTCCTCCTTGAATTTGAGGTCGAGAGAGAGCACGTGCAGTTCCGATGGAGTCTTAGTGTAGCTTTGATGCCATTTTTGGTTGCTTTGTGGTCGCTATTTTGTGTGTGTCGTTGGTTCTGTGGCTGGGCTAGGTATGTCCCCACTTTTGTATGAATTTTTGTTTTTTATTAAATTTGTCTGTGGTGTTGCTGTCCTGGAGGCGCAGAACAAAATGGTGGGTAAGGTACGAACGTAATGATCGACTCGCTTCTTTACCTTTTGGTTTAGATTATTGGCTAAATTATAAATACTTTCTGTTGTTATGGATTACTGGATTACCTGAGTTTGTTATTACACGTGTTATCGTTTCATTGTTATCTAATATATATACAGGTTAAACAGCTGCTCATGTTAACTGATCCCATTAACATCTTCTATCTCATTCAACATTTTTTATCGTGTATTTGAATGTCCATGACTACCTACAGTATCTCATAAATTTTTCAAGTCAGTTTACATGACACTGATCTCTTTTCAGTGTTGGCAGGACAGCTAGTAAAGGTGGTCATCATCAGTAGGTGTAAACATTACTTAGTTCCGTAACTTTATACACACAGCATGTTCCTCAAAACCTGATCATACCGCTCACACGTTAAGGGTTGAGTAATGGCCGTGTACTGCATCTACCTCACTTAGAGTGCCAGAGCAGCGGCAGCCATTTGAGCAACATAATGCACACAATAGGCTGTTTTCCCACACAGTTTGAGTATGTCCCACGAGATTTTTTTTTTTTCGCTTTGCCGCTTGTAGTGTTATTTTTTTTTTCAGTCCTCTTTCACTTGGTCACAGCTTTATGTAACCTTCATGTAAGTATTGTAAGTGACTGTGTTAAGTGATTCTGGTGCAGGTTAAGTGACGACCTGACACCCATCATCCCAGCCACCTCACTACCTCCCTAGCCAAGTCTAAGGAAAAACTTGCTGCTTCATTTCTCTCTTGGCCTCCCTCCTCCGCTGCCGCACACAGTCCACAATCGTACTGAATACACACCTAGCCGTCAGCTCCCCAGTTAAGTCTCATTAGATCTCGTACACACACACACACACAGATATAATGTAACCAGCCTAAAGCATGATAGCTGCTCTTGTTGATAATGCTACTCTTTTATTTTATTGATATATTTGTTTGCTTCTCTTATGAACGAACGCAATTGTTGTCGTGGTGGTCTGGCCTAGCGGTTTGTCGTGTCAGGATAAACCATCACAGCTGATCTGTTGCCTCTTGTTGTGGGCACAAGTAGCGTATGGTGACCTATGGTGACCGTGTGAGTATAGAGCGAGGCGAGGCAAGTCTTTTCCTTGTTCGTGTCTAATGGCCATTGTATGTGTGTGTGTGGGTTTTGCGTAATCAAAACTTCACAACCTCGGCTCATGCTTTTACTGCTGTCTATCCGTCTGTCTGTCTATCTGTCTAGCCGTCTGTCGGAGGGCGGTGCGGACCTCTCAGAATCTCTCGAGGGGGCGCGATAGATTGGGGGCCGAGAAAGGGTGAAAAAAATTTAATGTTTGAGTATAAGGAGAGAAGAGTTTTGCCGCCTTACTGATCCTTTCTCTAGCAGCCAATTTAGATGTTTTCACCGATAACTGTAAATACCGATTACGCTGGCTGGTGCGGCAGGGGATAAGGGGGAGAGAAAATGTGTGAATATGATAAGGGGGAGGAGGAGAGAAGTGTGGGAGGGTTTGAGGTAAAGGGGTGAGGGAGGGGAAGGTTGATTGAGATAAGGGGGAAGGGAGGGAAAGATTGATTAAGATAAAGGGGGGAAGGAGGGATAGAGAGGGATAAGGTGGTGGGGGTGACTCTAATTTAGCGGGGAGGAGAGGTAGGTGAAGGTGCTAGTTTATTGGGCACCCCTTTACACCCGGAGAAGGCGAAGCGCAGAAGCAGCCAACATGGAAGCAGCGGCGTTCATACTTGACCTTCTTAGGCTTGTTGAAGGGTGAGCGAGAGTGACTTGAGGTTGTGGTAGGGATTTATATATAGAGAATGGGTGTGTAGAGATTGAGGCGGCGGGGGGGGGGGGTGTCTGAGGAAGATATCAAGGGTGAGGGATAAATGACGCTGAGGTATTGTCTATCCCCTTCCTCCCCCTCCACTAACCCCTTCCCCCTCCTTTCCCGTTCAGTCTTAAGGCAGATCGTGATAGTTTTATTCCATCAGTTATGAGTTTGTATTTTCTTTTAAGTTATAATCATATTTGTTTATCTCTGTGTGTTGGGGGTTACTTGAGCTCGGTGACGTAGGGCAGTAAAGAGGTAATCTATGATGGCCTCCAGGTAACTGTTGACAGTCAGGTGTGGTGCAGTGTGTAATGGTCGTTAGTGCCAGGTTTGTATGAAGTCACCAACCCTGGCACCAACTATACCTCCCTAAGCTACGGTGATCACAGAAGCCATTATGGGATAAAATAGTCTCAGTCTGTTCGGTAATTGGCTACGATAATCTAATTTCTGTTACTAGATAAGATAACCCCCAGCTCTCCTATTGGCGGAGATGATTATCCCTGTCCAGTTATTGGCTAAGATAATCCCAGGCTCGGTATTGGCCAAGGTGATGGGGTGGGGGGGGGGGGGGTGAGGCCGTCCGGGAAGCAGCGATTACCGTGGGCCGGAGGGAAGGAGATGATGATGATGTCTAGTGAAGGTCGTGATGCTGATGGTGAGTGTTGTTATGGTGAGGGTCAACCTGAGATATATATATATATCTTATGCACTATAGTTTAAGGATCTTGTTGTGGTGGAGAGGCAATACCATCATAAAACATATCTATTATAGCAGTTACAGTGAGTAGCTAACGGTGAATTATAGTGTGTGTGTGTGTGTGTGTGTGTGTGTGTGTGTGTGTGTGTGTGTGTGTTTTGATTCTGGTGATACAACAAACAGTATAGTGGTGAAAAAAGTTGGAAGAGTAAAGAAAAAAATATTCATTGTTTTTGTTATGGTTGATACGGGAGGTGGAAGTCATTACAATAGATGGATGGAGACCGGGACGTGGCTTAGGGTCTGGGTTTGAGTCGGGGTCGGTGTCGGGGTCGGGGCTAGAGCGTCCACCACTAACTGCTCTTCCGGGGTTTTGTCTCTCTTTTTACTTTTATATAATGAAGCAAGATATGTATTAAGGTCTTTCATAATCTCTTTGTGTTAAAAAGTTTTACCCCTTAGGGACGAGGGTGTCTCTGGGCTGAGGTAAATCGTTAGCCCGTAGACAAATTAAATATTAATAGTGGCGTCCAGCATAGTGAAGGGATTGTGTGGTGCAGTGTGTGAGGGTCGCCTCCATAATCTCCCTCATGTGTGCTTATAAAGTTCTTAGAAAATTACTTGGTCATTATTATACCCTCAGTGTGGGGGGGGGGGGGGGATGTATTGATCAACAAAAGGTAGGCTTCTCTAAGCTCATCCATGGAGTGTCTGATAACGTATTGTACCGGTGATGGAAAATATAATAAGTGATTTATAGTTTATTATGAACCGAGGTAACGCTCTCTCTCTCACACTGGAGTCTGGTAAATATAAGTATTTTGTATATATGGTGTGTGGCTCTCAGTTTGTGTTTAGTGTCTGAAAAAGTTTGTGTCAGCTTGGAGTGTTGAAGACCAGCTCTCACTCACGCACGTCCTGCCAATAATTCACCTCAGTTGTGTCTCCAGTAACACACACAGCTGCGGTGAGAGGTGGACGTCGTCTGCTACCCACCACTCGCTGGCGAAATTGTCACACAGGAATTTCTTTTTCTAAAGGTTGTAGACGGCACTGCCGGGTGTTACGTACGTTCTCACTGCCTGTAGCCGCTGCTGTTGCTGAAGGATTTACAAAGGTTCAGTTATTTTTGTTAATTGGAGGTGGGAGTTGTTGTTGTTGTTAAAAGTTATGGGTGGTAATATTGTTGTGGTGTGGCGACTTAAGACAGTGGAAGTTTTTATCCCTCACCAGTAAGACGACAGACAGGCAGTTGGTTGAATCATCTAACGACAGGTAATATAAATTAAAATTTTTGTATTAAAATGTATCTGGACGTCTTCCACAAGAGATGGTGACCTAGTAATGTTCATGGAGCGTATTGTGTGGTGGGAGGAGCAACAGGAAGCAGTGTGTCTCCACCCGGACGCAGCTTGTGTGCCCCATGGCTCAGTGGTTGTGTTGCACGAGGGGTAAGGGGTCGTGCAATACCTCTCAGGGTCGGGTCTCGCTTACATCTACCCATAGCTGTCTCTGTTCCGGGTGATGTGAGTGTTGTGATTGTAAGCTGTGTACAGTATTATGTAACACACTCACTGATCAACATAATGAGCTGCTGTGGCGTAAGGAATGAGTTGTTAACCGCGGTAAGAAATAGCAGTGTGGTTTGGGTGGTGTAGTGTGGCGTCCTTGTTTACATAGAGCAGCTGGTGGCGGGTAATGATGCGAGTCTCCTTGGGTCTTGTCCTTCTTCTGGTGTCTTTGTCGCAGCACCACACTGTCAGGCGGCCCAGTGTGTCTTTACCACCAGTTTGTTTATGCTTCCTCACGGGTAAATGCTGACGACTTGTAACTTTATCTATGCTGCGTGTGTCAGTTTTTGTGATTGTTGGCTAAGACAGTGAGGTTGAACAAGTATTATTGTCTTGTTCAGTGTTACTAACTTTACGATGTTAAAGGTTAATAGGTTGTGAAGCTGGATATGTCGTGGTTAAGGGATAGTGTCTGATAGTGAGCGTCTGGTGTTGGTGATCACGAGAGATAGTGGCTGATGGTGATGGTTATAGGGGATGGTGTGAACAGAGAGGGAGGAGGGGAGGGTAATGAACTTCTCTCCCTTTGTCTCTGTCGGATCACATGCAGGACTTCCTAACTCTCCCTCCCTCCCTCCCTCCCTGTCTCTCCCTCTGCTTAAATTAATGTTATGTAATTTGTCGTCGGGAAGGATCGTTGTAGCCCCGTTTTGTGAGAGTCATTAAGGATCTCTATTTCCCTTAATCCCTCCTCCCTCTCCACTTCTGTTCCTCCTCTTCCCCTCTCTTTCTCCTGTCTCTCTCTTCCTCCTTCTCCTCTTGTCTCTTGCTTCTCCCCCCTCCTCTCCCTGTTTTTTCACCTCCTTCTGTCACTCTTCTTCCGCCTCCTCTTCCTCAAGCCTCATCTCCTCTTTCCTGCAATGAGCTTCCTTCTTCGGTCCTCCGTCTCTCTGTTCCTAAATAGCCTCTCCTTTATTCGCCCTCCACCTCCCTCCCCCTTTCTGTCCCTCCCCCTCTCTGTCCCTCCCCCTCTCTGTCCCTCCCCCTCTCTGTCCCTCCCCCTCTCTCTCCCTCCCCCTCTCTCTCCCTCCCCTTCTCTCTCCCTCCCCCTCTCTCCCTCCCCCTCTCTCTCCCTCCCCTCTCTCTCCCTCCCCTTCTCTCTCCCTTCCCTTCTCTCTCCTTCCCCCTCTCTCTCCTTCCCCCTCTCTCTCCCTCCCCCTCTCTCTCCCTCCCCCTCTCTCTCCCTCCCCTTCTCTCTCCCTCCCCCTCTCTCCCTCCCCCTCTCTCTCTCTCTCCCTCCTTCCTCTCTCTCTCTCTCCCTCCTCCTCTCTCTCCCTCCCCCTCTCTCTCCCCCCCTCTCTCTCCCTCCCCCTCTCTCTCCCTCCCCCTCTCTCTCCCTTCCTCCCCCTCTCTCTCCCTCCCCCCCTCTCTCCCTCCCCCTCTCTCTCTCCCACCCAGCATTTCTTCCGTGTTGCGTGTGTATCCTCGCTCAACCCTCCTCCACATCCTCTTCCACCTTCCCCTTAGCCTACCACCTCCACCTAACCACCACTTCCCCTCACACCTTCACTACCACCTTCACCACCTCCACCCAAACCTACACCTTTACCTCCACCTAAATCTTCAGAAACAACTCCATTCACACCTACACCTCCACCCACACCTCCACCCACACCTCCATCTACACCCAAACCTACACCTGGGGGGGGGGGTTAAAAATCAATCACACGATACATTTAAAATCTTCCACGCCACAAAATAATAAATAAAAATACTAATGACCACAAAATCCCGCATTAAAGCCCTGAATACGATATTGTCATGGTAGCGGACTTTTATTTACACTTTTGTTGGTTTTTATTGATGGTGTTAAGAAGAGGACTATATTTTTGTACTGTTTGTGGCAATAGGATTATTTTCACTATTTTACTGTGTCATCACGGGAATACAATAGGTCTTTTATTGTGGTTTAGGGAGGGGGGTAAGTTAGGTTAGGTTAGGATTATCTCGTGGTGGAGGTGAGGTTAGGTTAGGTTAGGATTACCTCGTGGTGGAGGTGAGGTTAGGTTAGGTTAGGATAGGATAGGATTACCTCGTGGTGGAAGTGAGGTTAGGTTAGGTTAGGATTACCTCGTGGTGGAGGTGAGGTAGTGGTGGTTAAGTAGGTTAGTGGGCAGCCGTCTTTCATCTTCTCGTAGCATATATACGCTATTTGGGCCATTTTTCCTTCCCAACATTTTCATCGTCTGAGCGTGAAACCTTTGTCTGTGTGGGTAGAGAGAATTTGCCCCAGCGCTGTCTTTGTAAGTGGATTTGTGTGTGTGTGTGTGTGTGGTGTGTGTGTGTGTGTGTGTGTTCTTCTTTCTGTTTATCTTTGTTTTTATTAGAATTTCACTTTATTTTATTTTTGTATTTTATTATAATTATTAGAGAGAGAGAGAGAGAGAGAGAGAGAGAGAGAGAGAGAGAGAGAGAGAGAGAGAGAGAGAGAGAGAGAGAGAGAGAGTCCTCCTCTTCATATTGTATTGTGATCATTATTCACTCTGTCCTTCATCCTTGTTCATCCTTCATTCGTCCTTCACCTTTGACCTTGTGTTTGGACCGGCAACTGTTTCCACTTCAGTTGTCTTGTAATAACCTCAAAGTCTTCCGGTTATTTGTATAGGTCTACGTCTGCCAGCTGCTGTGGTTACTGACAGACTCTCAATAGCTATGGTCGGTCATGTGTTGAACAATTGTGTAGTAATAATGTTTGAGGGGGGGGGGGGGGCCTTAGTTCTCTCTATAAGGTTTATTCACCTCATACAATAATAGAAGGTGAGTCAAAAAACAAACACAATTAAAACTAAAAACATCTTGGCCAACAAGTCACTAAAGTCTACGGTGTTCGCCCTTCACGTTTCACTATCTCTGTCATCTCAGGTGTGTTGATTAATGCTCTAAATGATTGTTTTGGTGAGTTCTTACGACGTGTAGTAGTTCGTTTATTAGTTGGTGTTTATATTGGTAGTTTAAAGTTGTGATACTGTATATAGGCCTAGCTACTGATGTAGGTGGTGGTAGGGGGTATGTGTATAGGCCTAACTCCTGAAGAAGGTCATGGTGGTTGGGTGGGTTTGGGGGCCTTGTAACACAGTGGGAGGCCGATTTGAATATCTTTTTGAAGAGGAATATATCGTGTGTGTGTGTGTGTGTGTGTGTGTGTGCGCGCGCAATACGTGTGGGTATATGCGTATATGAATGTACAATATCTGTGCACGTGATCTGGCATTATTTAAAGTGACGTAGATAAAATATTGTTCTTTACTATTTGTTACTGATAACGGCGATAACAGTAATGGAGAGTTTTCCCTGCCGCCCCGTTATTACTGCCAAGGCGGGGAATAATTCACGTGTTCCTATCTGTGTTGTGTCTTCAGGTGACGGTAACAGCTCTTGTCTGTCACCGTCCCACCATGAATATTTCGTATTGGTTTGAATTTTAACATAGGTTGGGTAGAACAAAGTGGATGTTATTTTAGATACGGTGAAGTTGGGTGGAAAATATCCTTTGGCCGGTTGGAGGAGGAGGGAGGAGGAGGTAGGTGTGTGTTGAGGGAGGATCTTTTGAAGCACTTGGACATGGGAAAAGGACACATAGAGAGATGTAAAGAGGACATGGGAAAAGTTGGACATCAGGGTATAGTTAAGTGACTGCTGACACACACACACACCGGCTCACTCACTCACTCGTATGTTTTTATCCTATGGTCGAGGGCTTTTCCTCACCCCTTCTCCGAGGTCCCTCACTCTTCTTCCTCATGGTGCACCTTCACACTGCTACTTCTACCCCTTCACCCTCACACTGCACTATCCTCACTCCTCCCCCTCACTTTCCCCCTCTTACTCACCCTGTCTCTTCCTCCTCACCCTCATCTTGCCTCCTCCCCCTCACCTTACCCTCTCCACCTTGCCTCCTCACCCTGCCTCACCCCCTCACCCACCCTCCACCTTGCCTCCTCACCCACCCTCCACCCTTCCACCCCACCCTACCCCTATCCCTTCCCCCTCACCCCATCCCCTTGCCCTCCCCCCCCTTCACCCTGCCTCCTCACCATCTTCTGAACGAGGCAGCAGAAGGAGTTCACTATTGCCTTCCTCTGTGTGGTCTTACTGATAGGCTAGACTAGGCGGTAGACAGCGGGGGATAAGACCAGCTGGACTGTAGGTGGTGAGTGTATTCTTAACTGAGAGAGAGAGAGAGAGAGAGAGAGAGAGAGAGAGAGAGAGAGAGAGAGAGAATACCGAAGGAAGGAAGGAGAACAGAAGGAAGGAGAACAGAAGGATAAACAAAGGCTGAGGAGTAGGTGGATTAGCAGGCTGTGGGGGGAGAATCAAACATGTAGGAGTTAAGAGGGGAAGGGGTGGGAAGGAAAGCTGGGAGGCAGAGTCCCTCATCCCGACAAATTGTTGGGATTTAGGGAGGCAGACGAGCAAGTTCAGAGGCAGATGGTGTAGCTGGGAGGGGGAGGGACGACAAGGAGGGGGTGTAGGGAGGTGTAAGGATGGATGGGAGGAATGTGAGGGGGTGTAAGGAGGGAGAGGTGGATGGGGTGCAGTATTAGGAAAGGTTGCATAGAGGGATGGGAGGGATAGATGGAAATGCAAGGATTGATGGGTTACATGGAGGGAGAGTTGAGGGAGGGTAGGAGGGAGGGGGGCTGCAGGAAGGGCTAAAATCACTCCTATATTGAGTCCTTCTTGGCGCCCTGGTATGGGAAATCTATAGTGTGTTGCCAGCCTCTTGGTCGACTTCCCCGACCTTCTGTTCCTCGCTGCTTAAGAGTATAATAGAGGTGGTGGTCTTAGGAGTCTTATTAGTCCCCCCTGTGGTTTTAGTCTCATAAAATCCCCCTTTTCTTGTGGCCTTTGAGTCTTCTCCTTCCTCCTCTTTTCTCCTATTCTCTCTTCCTTCTCCCTTTCTTAGTCTTCGCCCCGCTCCTCCTCCTCCTCCTCCTCCTCGTTTTAGCTACTGCCCCTCTGCTCCTCCTCCTCCTCCTAGCCATTGCTCCTCCTCCTGGACGCGGGCTGGGCTTCCTGTGAGCAGCTATTTGCAATAATCTTATTTTTCCCGGTCCTCGAGGGTTGCCTGCTCGTTCACCCGGCCCCAGCTCTCGTTTAGGATCCCATCGGTATCGGTATCACCTCCTGCGCTACTACATTACTCTGCAACACACTGCAACATCACACAATCTGCAACACAGTCTTAGAACACTCACCACTTTGCAACAACACACAGTCCTAGAACACTCACCACTTTGCAACAAGTTCAACACAAATCTTAGAACACTCACCACATTGCAACACTTGCATAGCTCCAATCAACCTCCAACACTCTGCAACACACCACACAAGAACACCCGCCACCACTGCAGTGCAACACCACCAGCTTGCAACAGTATTCCCTCCTAGAACATACATAACGAAGCTGCAACATGTGTCTAGTATTATCCTCTTATTGCTAATATATTCCCGGCATAAATCACCTGAGTCAGACGTCTGCCTAATTGTTCCTTGAATAGTAATGGCGGGCAGACGTGTTTCCTTGGGGTTAGGTTAGGTTAGGCTAGGCTAGATTAGGTTTGGTTAGATTAGGTTTGGTTAGATTAGGTTTGGTTTAGTTTGGTTAAGTGAGGTTAGGTCAGGTGAGGTTAGGTTAGGTTAGCAGATGTGTTAACTGGGTGTCCAGAAGTGATTTCAGGATTTTCTCCTTCCTTTAGATACTAAGTTCATTAAGTGTAATGTCTGTGAGATGCGTGAAGGGTGGGATGAGGGGAGGGTTGTGGTGAAGAGAGAGGGGTGTGGTGAAGAGAGAGGGGTGTGGTGACGGAAGGGTTGTGAAGGGAGAGGGTTGTAGTGAGAATAATTTGTGATGGAAAAAGTGAATGGAAATAGGTGCGTATTGAAGCAGTGTGAGAAAGATGAGGGAAGTAGAAATGGGTGAAGGGAAGGGTGAGGGGGTAGGGTAGTAGGGATGGGTGAAGGGAGTGGTGTCTAGCGGCCCGAGGAGAGAAGAGGAGAGGGTGAGAGAGGAGGAGAGGAGAGAAGAGGGGAGGGTGAGAGAGGAGGAGAGGAGAGAAGAGGGAAGAGTGAGAGAGGAGGAGAGGAGAGGGTGAGAGAGGAGGAGAGGAGAGAAGAGGGGAGGGAGAGTGAGTGAGGGGTGGTGACGGGGTAAATGGAACAATAGGAAAGAAAGACAGAGAATGAGTGAGGGAATGAGTGAGGGAGGGGTTTAATGAGGGGAGAGCTGGCATGGTGGGCTGAGGGGAGGAGTGACGATAAAAAGAGAGAGGGTGTGAGGGAAGAAATAGAGAAAAGAGGGAAGAGGGAGACAGAGTGTGGGAAGGAGAAGTGATGATGATGTTGATAAGAGGAACAAGTTAATAAAAACATCGATAGGGAATAAAGTGTTGATGATGATGAAGAAGTGATGAGGGCCAGGGAGTGGTGATGAGGGCCAGGGAGTGGTGATGAGGGCCAGGGAGTGGTGATGAGGGCCAGGTAGTGGTGATGAGGGCCAGGGAGTGGTGATGAGGGCCAGGTAGTGGTGATGAGGGCCAGGTAGTGGTGATGAGGGCCAGGTAGTGGTGATGAGGGCCAGGGAGTGGTGATGACCCTCTCAGGGCAAGGGGACGAGAGAAGGTGTAAGGGGGAGCAGATAATAGGGAGGGAGGGTGAAGGAGTGGGGGGGGGAGGGGTGAAGGAAGACAGATAGGAGGGAGAGAGGGGTGAAGGAGGGACGGATGGAGTGAGGGAGGAAGGGGTGAAGGAACACACATAGGAGGGAGGGATGGAGGGGTGAGGGTAATTACTCGGGTCACGCTTGATTTACTTCCCTGGTTATGAATTATTGAGGTAATGTGGAGGATAGGATTTCCTCTCACATGCATGTCTGAAGAGAGAGAGAGAGAGAGAGCGTGTACTGGCGTGGGAAGAGTTACACCACAGAGAAGGTTTTGTGTGTGTTTTATATGTCTATATTTACCTATTTTTTTGTATACGTCACATAAAGCGGAACACTCGGTATTATGGTGGGTGGGTGGGGTCTCTCTCTCTCTCACTCTTTCTCTCTCTCATCCTGCTTACAATGTGGTTTCCAAGCCATAAGTCAAGATTACTTTTACCAGTTCACTCAGTATTGTACAGGTATCTAGCCCCTGTCGATTGGAGGTCAAAGGTCTAGGTCATTGTTGTTAAATCTAGAGTGTTGGCCCGAGAAAGAGGTCACCGTCGTGTTTGTGGTCAATGTGGGCGTGTGGTCAGTGTGGGCGTGGAGGTGGGCCTCTATTGTCTGGGTGTTACAAGTGCGTGTGTGTCTCTTTTCTCTTCTTCTCTTTCTCTCTTCTCTCACACACACACACACAGACACACACACACACACACACACACACACACACACACACACACACACACACACACACACACACACTCAAAAGTATTAAACTGTGTTAACAAATATTAAGTATTATCGACGGGTGTTAACAGATAATGATAATGTTAAACTAGATCATCAGGTGTTTTAACAGACCATAATTAGCACCAGGTAAGGGCAAAATTAAGCAGTGTTGTGTAGTGTTAAGACGTATTGTGTAGTGTTAAGACGTATTGTGTAGTGTTAAGACGTATTCTGTGGTGTTAAAGACGTATTGTGTAGTGTTAAGACGTATTGTGTAGTGTTAAGACGTATTGTGTAGTGTTAAGACGTATTGTGTAGTGTTAAGACGTATTGTGTAGTGTTAAGACGTATTGTGTAGTGTTAAGACGTATTCTGTGGTGTTAAGACGTAATGTGTAGTGTTAAGACGTATTGTGTAGTGTTACGACGTATTGTGTAGTGTTAAGACGTATTGTGTAGTGTTAAGACGTATTGTGTAGTGTTAAGACGTATTGTGTAGTGTTAAGACGTATTGTGTAGTGTTAAGACGTATTCTGTGGTGTTAAGACGTATTGTGTAGTGTTAAGACGTATTGTGTAGTGTTACGACGTATTGTGTAGTGTTAAGACGTATTGTGTAGTGTTAAGACGTATTGTGTAGTGTTACGACGTATTGTATAGTGTTAAGACGTATTGTGTAGTGTTAAGACGTATTGTGTAGTGTTACGACGTATTGTGTAGTGTTAAGACGTATTGTGTAGTGTTCAGACGTATTGTGTAGTGTTAAGACGTATTGTGTAGTGTTAAGACGTATTGTGTAGTGTTAAGACGCATTGTGTAGTGTTAAGACGTATTGTGTAGTGTTAATTTAGTAAGTGTTGAGAGTGAAGTGATTGAGTCGGTAGTGGTGGTGGCGAAAGTAGTAGTGGTGATGGTGCGTAATGGATGGTGTTTGTGTTGATTGTGGTGGATGGTAGTGGTGGTGGTAGATTGTGGTGGATGGTAGTGGTGGTAGATTGTGCTGGGTGGTAGTGGTGGTAGATTGTGGTGGATGGTAGTGGTGGTAGATTGTGGTGGTGGTGGTGGTGGCTGGCCCGTACCGCAGATTGGCTCAGCTTAAGATCCCTGTTTACATACATTATAAAACACACTAAGCCTCACTCTAGGGGGGGGGGGGGGTCTCTCTCTCTCTCTCTCTCTCTCTCTCTCTCTCTCTCAACAAGGACGATACAATTAATGCAGTTATTGTAGGAAATCTCAAGTTGAAATAAAAAATAAGTAATCGAGTGAGGGGCGTCAACTCGACCCGGGAGATCAATGTTGGGAGGTGAGGGGTGAGGGTAGGGGAGAGGGGGGGAGAGGAGAGGTGTGGGGAGAAGAGAGGCGAGAAGGGGAGTAGGAAGAGGTGAGGGGAGAAGAAGGGTCAGGAGAGAGGAGAGGTGAAAGGGTAGGGATGGTCGGTGGTAATGAGGTCAAGAGGTTAAGTGGCAATGGTTGAACTGGATTAAAGGAAGTCTTGGGGCGGTGACTGGAATATAGGTGTGTGTGTGTGTGTGTGTGTGTGTGTGTGTTAAAATAGTACGTCGAGAAATTCTTCCTTAAAGGGGGTGAATGGGGGAGGAAAAAGTAGGGGCAGAAAGGTCGTAGAGGATGGAGGGAGGGAGGGAGAGAGAGAGGGAGGGAGGGAGGGGAGAAGAGAGGGAGGGAGATAGAGATAGGAGGAGAGTAGGGAAGAGGAACAGGTGAATGAATAATTAAATGTGTAATAAGTAGTAGTAGTAGTAGTAGTAGTAGTAGTAGTAGTAGTAGTAGTAGTAGTAGTAGTAGTAGTAGTAGTAGTAGTAGTAGTAGTGCCTCCATTTAATATGATATAGAGAGTCTTGTAATGTTTCATCAAATAATTGGCTTCTGCTGTAACAAACTAGTTATGGATCGTTACGGTATACAATTACAGTAGTCTCAGGTAGATTTAATTAGTGTGGTGTCTCCTGTAACGTTTAATATCGACGTATTTTATTTTTAGGTTAACAATTTTTGTTTTTTTCTCTGACACTAGATATTGTTTACTATTTTTTGTTAGGGGGGGGGGGGGATATGTGACTCCTACGCCCAAGACTCTTACTGTCAGAAAACGAGAAAGCTTAACATAGAAATAACGTGGTATAGGTTAGGTTTGGTTTGGTTAGGTTAGGTTAAGTTAGGTTAGGTTAGGTTAGGTTTGGCTTGGTTAGGTTTGGCTTGGCTTGGCTTGGTTAGGTTAGGTTAGGTTAGGTTTGGCTTGGCTTGGCTTGGCTTGGTTAGGTTAGGTTAGGTTAGGTTTTGGCAGATTAAGTTTTGTTAGGTTAGGTCAGGTCAGGTTAGGTTAAGTTAATTATGAAGGATATATATTCCACCATCACCTTTAAGTAAATCATCGTTAAAAAAAATAATCAAAGTTTGTAGCAGTGAAAGTAAACACAGAAATTTATACCCAAGTTGAGGAATTACCGTCATTATTCACACGTTGATGAAGCGTCCAGATGGGGGGGGGGGGGGGGGGGTTAGGTTTGCCTCCCACGTGTGACTGTTGGCCAACTTGGGTGTGTGTGATGTAGGATTAATTGACAAACTTGGACGAGGCTACTGTTTGGCTAACGAGGGATAAGGGAAAGGGGGGGTGAGGGGAAGGGAGGGGTGAGGGGAGGGGAGGGGAGTCAGTCCTGATTACCTTACAACTACCAATATTACTTTTCGATATACCATTAATTTCCTTTTAACTTAGACGACGTTCAACACTTTATAATTTTTTCTTCTGTAAGTTTGTGTGTAAATAACTGATTATTTTTTTTATTAGTCGTTAATCGTGGCGGCTGGTCAAAGCGTCAGATGAAAACAGAAATAGTCTCGTTGGCTCTAGTCTCTCGTTCTGTCTCCGAGGGTTAGAGTTCGAGGCTGTCTGAAGAATGTTGATCCCCTTATATAGGAAGATCTCCCCCGGGCCACAAGGAAGACAGCCCCCCTCTCCTCTCACCACCCCCTCCCCTCCCCCCCCCCCCCCAATCCCAGGGAAGAGGAAAGAGACCACACTAAAACTTCCTCTGTCAGGATCCACACAGTGCTATTCTTGGACCACCTAATTTCCTGTCGGGCTCACTTTAAAGACCACAAATATCATGTCTTTGGGTTGGCGCGTTCCTTTAGTGGGCCCTGAGAGGAGTGGGGAGGGGGTAGGGGAGGGGAAGGGAGAAATTGGAAGGGGGAGGGGGAAGTGAGGGGGGGGAGAAAGAAGAGGGGGAGGGGAGGGGAGGCATGTTATAGGAGTACTAGCTTGTTCTTGTGAGTGAGGGAAAGAAGGAAAAGGAGATACGAAGCTTAATTATAAGTTTATATAGATCTTGAAAGTATGATATGAAGTATAGGTCACTGCTGGTGTGCCTCTCTCCATCAGTATATCTGCAGAAGAATGTATTTTAAACTACATACAGTATTAATTATGCCTCAAGGTTTCTACATTTCAGTATCACATCAGGCCAGCCACTCTTCCTTGGCCCTACAGATACCTCGAGTGTCTGAAGAAGAGCAAGAAGACGTAACATTACCATATCTCTTTTTCTAACTTGGTGGCCCTGGGTCGTGTGGTGTAGGGGCTGGAGTGGTGGTGGCCGGGAGCTGTAGGTTGAGGAGGGATGGGTGCGTGTGTGGGTGGGTGTGTGGTTGTGTAGGTGGGAATGGGGAGATGGTTGTTGTTGTGGTGGTCGTTGTTCGTCTTGGTTGTGTTGGATTAATTGATAAACTTGGACAAAGACGATGTTTGAGTACCGGGGAACTTACCCTAGATCATCTCAGGCTGTAGTGAGATATTGTTGTTACCATGTGAAGGTTCCCTGGTTTAGACTTAAGTTAAGGATTACCATTGAGTGAAAGAAGTCTTGGGTACTTTTATCCCAAACTGTCTTAGATATTTCATTTGTATTAAAATTAAGTATATAAATTATTATTATTTTTTTTCAAGAACCTGACTAAAGTTTTTAATAAAGAGTAAAATGGTAATTGTGACGAATCAATAATTCTCTCTCTCTCTCTCTCTCTCTCTCTCTCTCTCTCTCTCTCTCTCTCTCTCTCTCTCTCTCTCTCTCTCTCTCTCTCTCTCTCTCTCTCTCAGTCCTTCTTCAGCCGAGGTTTATAAACTTCCTCCTCACAGCTGGCAGTATGTCATGGAGTCCCTCAATAACCCGCCAGTCTCTGCTTTGGCCCCAACGTTTGTGTCAGCGAGTTTTATTTATATTTTATTTTATTTATTTTTGGCCCGGGAATCACATCTCACAAACCCACCTGTGTACTGTACCCTTGGTGTGCCGCTTAATTAAGACCTTGGAGTTGTTGATGTTGAGACACTGGGGGGACTGACTGTGTGTTCGTACTGTTTAATTGTGAGAGAACCTGACCCCACTAGTCTTGTTCTCACTGGAAGGGTTATTTAAGTCTCCTCCGGTAACAGTGTAGAGTATGGAAGTATAGGATTGTTGTTTTGTCTGTATGTCTGTCTTTCTGTTTTGTCTGTCACTCTGTCTCTGTCTGTCTATCTGTTTGTCTTGTCTGTCTGTCGTTTATCAGTTTTCCTTTGCGTTCATTACACACACACACACACACACACACACACACACACCAACTGTAGGAAAAAACCCCACCCATTATTTCAGGGATAAACTCGAGTCAGTCTTGTAAACACGGCCATTATAATGATGATAATGGGAACACATGAGGTGGAATGTATAGCCTGTTATTACGGCTGTCGGGGAGAAACTAAAGTTATTATTGAAGATTTTTACAATTTTTATTTTATGATATATTTTTTTTTTAAGATATGGTGATGTTTTATTCTAACTTGATGCTGATTCAGAACTTGTACTCATCCCTTCACAACCTTATGGAACTCTATCGATACTTGTACTATGTTTTGACACCTGTACTCTGCCTTGATACTTGTCAAGGCAGAATAATTCGTATTAGTTTTTATGGTTACAATTATTATATTATTATTATTATTGTTGTTGTTTGTTTTGTTGTTGTTATTATTATTATTACCAATTTTTCATGTACATACGGTAACGCGAGCTACGGACAGTGGCCTGACCAATGAAAAGTTGAAAAGTTAACACGTACAGGTTTGAGCGACGTGTTGACCAATCAGTGTTAGGCAGCCATGACTGACACGCCAGGTTGGCCCCCTGACCCCTCCTCCCCCCCTCACCTCTGTCTGTCACTGTGCTGGTGTGATGATGCTGCCCCCTGACCCCCTTCAACCCCTGTGACCCCCTGACCCCCATGACCCCTGTCACTGTGCTGGCGTGATGGTGGACGAGCTTTAACAAGAACTTTTAATGGCCAGTACAGAATGTTGACTTTTAGCATCGCCAGCCGCCTCTGTTAATTCCATTTCTGTCTGACCGAGAGTATTTTATCCAGGAGGCGGCGCTGACGTAGTTTTTGGCTAGTTTTGATCTCTGTTTTTTTTTTAATTAAGTTGTTAACTCTAGCGTGACATATGAATCCTACTGTTTTTTTTCCACCATTAAATAATTTCAGTAATAATTTGTTTAGTTGTATTTATCATTTATGTTGAAAATGTCCGCGTTCGTCTACAGTGTCTACACCAACAAGGGCGGCGGCGGTACACACACACACACACACACACACACACTCCCTAAGTATGTGATGGTTACATTACTGACTGGTGTGGTGACCCTCCGTTTAGTGGTGTGAGGGGAAGCAGTGGGCAGGAAGGCGTATGTATTGTCCCTTGTAAAGTTTCCTTCTTTTGTTCCTTAAGTTGTCGCCTTCAATTAGTCATCTGTTGGGTTCCCACATACAGTACAGTACAGTTGGTTGACTTTAATGGCTCACTGTTTATGTCTTCAGTACTTGGGTTTTCTTTAGTGGCTCCTAGATTGTCTTCATTACCTGGTATCTGTATGGGCCTCGAACAAAGGACGAGTTCAACACCATCTCTCTCTCTCTCTCTCTCTCTCTCTCTCTCTCTCTCTCTCTCTCTCTCTCTCTCTCTCTCTCTCTCTCTCAGTACAGCTCCTGAGTGCCAGAGAGACTCGATGCGTCTCGCTCTGTCTTGGTGAATAACTCAAGATAGCCGATCACCCCTCTAGGCTATCGTGCCGCCCATTTAAGCTATCGTGCCGCCAATCTAAGTTAACGTGCAGCCCATCTAAGCTTTCGTGCCGCCCACCTAAGTTACCGTGCGGTCCCTCTAAAATACCGTGTCGCCCCTCTAAACTACCGTGCCGCCCATCTAAGCTTTCGTGCCGTCCCTCAAAGCTGCCGTGCCGTCCCTCAAAGCTGCCGTGCCGTCCCTCTAAGCTACCGCGGCAGGAGGAGGAGGTTGGGGGTGCAGTATCATGAAGCTTCCCTTTACAGCTCCCGCGAGAGTTGTTCCACCAAGTATTTAAGCCATAACGCAGATAACCCAACTTGACCTATCGTGTGTGTGTGTGTGTGTGTGTGTGTGTGTATGCTCGTATTGTTAGTAAAATAATTAAAGATCCTCAACACACAAAACTCGGCTACCCGGCCACAAAACTCGGCTACCCGGCCACAAAACTCTGGTATCCGGCCACAAACCTCTGGTATCCGGCCACAAACCTCTGGTACCCGGCCACTAAACTCGGCTACCCGGCCACTAAACCCTCAGGACTACGTTTTTACCTACTCTGGGTATGGGAACCACGAGATAATTCTTCCCATTCGAGATTTAGGTCAGGATGTTTCAGGTAACGCCAAGCTGAATTTAGGGCTTCTGTTACCAGTTTAAAGGTGTGGAAGTGAGGATAGTGGGAGGTGAGAATGAAAACGTGGATTCCATTAATTAGTCACACGATGCATTAATGTTCCTGTTGGAGCTATAAAACGATAATTGGCTCCAGGATAATGAGTTTTTGTATTCATTGTTATATGTGTAAAGTTTGGGTGCAAGTTTTATGTACATATTTACAGTATATAATTTCTTATAATAATCTTGGCTTTGAGGTCATGTCATATATCAGTTGTTGCGAGCAGTTGAATGAGATCTATTAAGGTACCTGGTAGTGTTTTACCCTGGTGAGGAGTCGTCTGAAGGTTAGGGTTAACACACACACACACACACACAAGGTGCTACTCTCACGTGTTGGCTGGCTACCTTCACATTCAATTTACATCTAATTACACTAAGACTTTAATTAATTAACATTCCTTGGTAAAGATTCAGTGAGTTAATCTAAGTCGTGTGTTGTAGGAGCGAGATGTCTGATGTTGCTACATAATTACAAAGTTAACGAGGTATTGCTTCACGCTCTTGTCCTCACACCTCCTCCATGTGTTACATCTTACTATGAAACTTTATTAACATTATGATAACTTCAATAACACCAATTCTTGCTTGATGGCTACCAGTGACTTATGCGTTCGTGGTGTTTTATTTGGGTAGAACCTGTAGGTAAACATATCAACTGGAGGAGAACACTGGAGTCAGGTTCTCTTCACTGTTCGTCTGGCAGTGTTTGGTTCTTGGTCTTAACTTCGGGTCATGCTGCTGTAAGCCTTTAACTATGTGAGGGGTTTAAACTATAAGCCTTTGAGGACTGATGATGGTTTAAGCTATTAACCTTTACCGAGGGATAATTATGCCTTTAAAGGGGTATACTGTCGTCCACAAAGGGATTAATTCTACCGAGATTAATTCACTTCACTAGATTTCCAGGACGATTTTAGTAGTGTGTGTGATGTGGGGGGGGGGGGGGGTAGAAGTACACAGACACTTGATGGTGGAGGGTGACGTGTCGAGGGTGTCCATGGTGTGTCTCCGGCTAGGGTCACGGGGTGGTGTGTCATGTCCTCTTGTCTTGGCAGATTTCCTCAGTCTAATTCTGCCTGGCTCAAGTCTTTTTCCTTCTTGTTTTGTCTGACCTCCACTTGTAACTCTCTCTCTCTCTCTCTCTCTCTCTCTCTCTCTCTCTCTCTCTCTCTCTCTCTCTCTCTCTCTCTCTCTCTCTCCTTTATCTTCTCTAATCTCGCAGTGTTTCTCTTATTTGTATCTCACTGTCGTTCTCCACACTCCTGACCCCCTACACACCTGACACCACCACACACCTGACACCTCACACACCTCACATTTCCCACACATCTGACACCCCACACACCTGACACCCCCATATACCTGACACCCCACACACCTGACACCCCACACACCTGACACCTCACACACCTGACCCCCCCCCCCCACTCACCCACCTCTATACCATCGTACTCACATTAGGTATTAAATTATGTATTCCTCAGGTCCTCAGACTTTGTATTTGTCTCAGCTGTGCGAGAATGTTATCGCTTCTGTCTGTGTGTGTGGTGGTTGGTGGGGGGGGGGGGATGCTGCTGGCTGATTGGGTGGGTGGGTGGGTAGGTGGGTGGGTGCTGGACTCTGGGCGTGGGTTAGAAATATCCTTTGTCTCTTACAGATTCTCTCGCCCCCTCCACCCCCTTTTCCCTCATCCCACCCCGCCCCGCCGAATCCTGCATCCAACCCAAGTGATTTCACGCTTCCCTTCTGGTTCCATAAAGATTTGTGGTGTGTCCTACTGCTGCTACGACTACTGCTATTTCTCGCGCAACCAACAGTAGTGCGCCGCGCGGACTAGACCAGACTATCGACAACAACACACTCGGCCACCAGTTCCACCCTCTCACACCCACACCACATCACACCCTCACACTTTCTCCTCATTATCCTTCAAGTAAACAATTATCATTCCTTCCTTTTTCTCACATATTTCACTCCCTTCACTTCCTTCTCTTCTGTTGCCCTTAACTTCCTCGTCCGGGGAGCAGGAAGGAGGAGGCCTTCCTTACCCGCTGGTGAGATGTGTCTACCTTGTTTACATCTTCCTCTTCCTCTTATTCCGCCTCTTCCTTTTCTTCTTCCCTTTTCTTCATTGCTAGTTGCTCTCCTCCTCCCAATGTTTCTTCTTCCTCCTCTTCCTCTTTTATCTCCATGTCTTTATGCTCTTTCCTCCTCCTCCTCCTCCTTCTCTTTCTTCCTCTTCCTGCCTCCTCTTCTTCCTGAACTCATCTAGTTGATCTCATCTCTTCCTCCATTTTTATCCTCGTAGTAGTGTTATTCTTCCTTCGTCTCTCTCTCGTTTTTTCTTCTTCTGGGTTTAATCTCCCAATCTTTCCTGTTTCACTTTCTCTTCATTCGCGAGTCAATTTTCCTTTCTCTTGCCTCACCTTTCTTGATTCACCACCAGCGTCTAATAGTCTCGTAACCTCCCCCCTCTCCGTCTCTCTTCCTTCCCCCCCCGTCTCTCTTCCTCCCCCGTCTCTTCCTTCCCCCGAGTCTCTCTTCCCCCCCGTCTCTTCCTCCCCCGTCTCTTCCTTCCCCCGAGTCTCTCTTCCTCCCCCGTCTCTTCCTTCCCCCGAGTCTCTCTTCCTCCCCCCGAGTCTCTCTTCCTCCCCCGTCTCTTCCTTCCCCCGAGTCTCTCTTCCTCCCCCCGAGTCTCTCTTCCTCCCCCCGAGTCTCTCTTCATTTACTGCAAGAGTGGAAGGTCTCTTTAGGTTCTGGGAGATTACTGTGAGGAACCTGGCTAATAGTCCTGTGGTTCTTCTTCTTCTTCTTCTCCTCCTCCTTCTTCTTCCTCCTTCTTCTTCTTCTTCTTCTTCTTCTTCTTCGTTAGCGTCGTCATCCTCAACAGGTCAAACGATAGGGCCAAGGGAAGTAACAAGGAGGAGGAGGAGGAGAATGGGGGTTAGGGGGAGTAGGAGGAGGAGGAAGTGGAGGATGAAGGGGGTAGGAAGAAGAGGAGGAGGAAGTGGAGGGTTAGGAAGAAGAAAAGGAGGAGGGATAGGAAGAAGAGGAGGGGTAGGAAGAGGGACACATCCTACCAGTCGACTCAATCTTCCAGCAGGCTGTCGCGCGTCGCCGTCTTGGAGTTATTACTTGAGCTTCAGCAGATGTCACCCTCCGAATGCCATATTATGATAATGGTGCGCCCTTATTTTTCTTTGGGGGGGGGGGGAGTGTGATCCTGGTGCCGGCAGTTGATGACGTGATGGTAGGGTGGTGACGTGTGACGGAGGGATGGTAGCATGTGACGGAGGAATAGTGTCGTGTGACGGTGGACTGGTGACGTGTGACGGTGGAATGGTGACATTTGGCGGTGGAATAAATTTCGACGCGATTTGTTGGCTGTTGGGTCAAGCTGGTGAGGTTGTTCTGGTGTGGTGATAAGGGCATGTTTACTGTACTGATTGGTACCTTTGGTGTGTGTGTGTGTGTGTGTGTGTGTGTGTGTGTGTGTGTGTGTCAGCTAATCAGCCTCGTATTGTAATTCGTAAAGCTGGCTGACGAAGGAAACCCCAAAATATAGCTGACAGCCTCGATTCTCAAAGATGGTACTCTCTCTCTCTCTCTCTCTCTCTCTCTCTCTCTCTCTCTCTCTCTCTCTCTCTCTCTCTCTCTCTCTCTCTCTCTCTCTCTCCTTTCGCACACACACACACACACACACAGCAGGGAGGGGGAGGTCCAGCAAAGACCCTGGGCTCCATCTTCTTACACCTGTCAGATTTATTGCTGACACGACGCTGACACTATGCGCCGCGCTGACCACTCCCATGCTGCCCACACGGAGAACATTTACAGGGTTAATTTGGCATCATAGAAAATTGTGTCTTTCTCACTCACTCGTTCAACATATCGCATCTGAGCAGTTATTATTTGTCTTCTCAATCACCATTACTTTCTTTGTTTCTCTTGTCCTTCTCCCACGTGTCTTCCCCTTCTTCGTGAATTGCCCTTATCGTTCCTCACCTCCAGCTGCCCTCACACCCCCCTCGTGAGACCCGGATCACCTCGCTGCGGTTTGATAAATAATATCCAATAATTTTCTCGAGATAGATCTTCCCTGCGTTTTCTTTCTTCTTTCTTTCTTTCTTTCCTGAAGTGTTCGTGTACATCAGAGGTCTCCATATCATTTACATACTTGTATGTAGAGTGAGGAGCGAAGAGACGTAGAGTGAGGAGCGATATGATAGAGGTGTATAAATGGAAGGCAGGGCTAAACAAAGGGGCATAACAAAGGTACTCAAACTATCCAACCAGGAGCGAACTCGTAACAATGGTTTTAAATTAGACAAATTTAGATTTAGGCGCGAGATAGGTAAACACTGGTTTGGGAATAGAGTAGTGGCTGAGTGGAACAAGTTACCAAACATCATTATTGACTCGAATACGCTGGATAGCTTCAACTTTAGGTTGGATGGATATATGAGCCATAGGGGTTGGGTGTAAATGGGACTGCCCAGTATGGGCCAATAGGCCCGCTGCAGTTTCCTCCATTCTTGTGTTCTGTGTTTGCTATATGCTCTTTTTACTCACAAGTTCATCGTGTGCGTGCGTACGTGCGCCTGCTGGTGAACATTATAATTTACGATGTCGTAAAGATGTAAGCTGAGGGAAGCTGTAGTCTTCAGGCATAAATGAAGAAGACTTTGGTCGGCGGCGGCAGTGTTGTGATGAGTGTGTGCTGGCGACGGTGTGAGTGTCCTTCACCTCTACCTTGATAGGGTCAAAGTTACTGATACTACTTGAGCTGTTCGAGACACATTCTTGGTGGTGAGAAGTGGGAGAAGTAATATTTGAGTTGTATGTTGACAGTGTTAAGTTAAGAAAAGGGTTACACTTATAGTGAATGTGCTCAAGGGTGAAGTATGAGGAGACCACTTGAGGGCCTGGGTGGAAGGTCTTACAAGTGAGGACCTCTTCACCTTACCATTGGTCCTCCAAACCTTTTCTTCGAGTACAAGCTTTCGCTCCCTCCATTCATCAATATATGACGTAACATCTTGAGAGTACTGCCGGCGCCGGAACACTACCGCATGCTCGGCGCAGTGAGGTGCGCAGTCTTGCTATACTACCGGTTTGTTCAGTCTGTGTCCTAGATTTTGGTTGCAGGACCCCCACCCCTTCACCACTTCCTACAGCCCACTACCCCCACCCACCCAGCTCCCCGTGTCTTAGCCGTCAGTGTGCTACGCGCCTCTTCTCTACTCCTTTACTCCTCCATCTTTCTCTCCTCCTTCCCCTTCTACCTCTAATATCCTGGACCTTGTGTAAATAGGGTGGTTAAATAGGCGTAAAACTGAGGGATTGAATAGGACCCCGAGTAAAAATGACTTTTTTATAGTTGTGATGACAGTTGGTGTTGATTACTCCCAATTTAGTGTGGCTGTTGTGGTGGCTCGGGGGGGGGGGGGGGGATAGGTAATTGTTTTGGTGGGGGAAGGGGAGACAAGACCATATGTTACAGGGCTACCATATGTAGTAATAGTTAAGGAGGTATAGTAAGGATGTGGTGTGATGGTGAGGTGGCAGAAGGGGTGTTGAAGGAGACTGTGTATGTGTGTTGAGGGAAGTGTAGTGGTGTTGGAGAGTGTGTATGTGTGTTGAGGGAAGTGTAGTGGTGTTGGAGAGTGTGTTTATGTTCTGGGGAGAGGTGTAGTGGTGCTGAAAACAATGTGTGTATGTTGTGGTAAGGAAAGGTGGGAGGTGTTACGATGTGGGTGTATTGCAGAGTTCGGGTGTTGTGTTCGAGGGTGTTGGGGGATGAGGGTCGTTCGTACAAGTTTTCAAGCGGGACCAAAAGAATGAAGAACAATGCAAGACTGTTATTTGGAGTTGATTTCTGGATGGGGGGGGAGGGTGAGGGTGGGTTGGTCATGGTAGTGGGTTTAGGGGGTGAGGGTGGGTTGGGATGGTCGGGGATGGAGGAGGTGAGGGGTGGAGGGGGTCGGGGTTGGTTGGGATAGTCAGGGGCAGGGATCAGGGCGGGTCTCCTCTTTAGTATGCATATTAAAGTGACCATAAGTTAGCTGAACCACTACCGCTAAGGGAAGCTGGCCGGGGTAGCAGGCATGGGTGTACTGTGTTGTCTGGTAGTGTAGTGTAAGTGTTTGTGGGTGTAGGTGTAGTGTAAGTGTTTGTAGGTGTAGTGCAAGTGTTTGTAGGTGTAGTGCAAGTGTTTGTGGGTGTAGGTGTAGTGCAAGTGTTTGTAGGTGTAAGTGTTGGTGGGTGTAGGTGATAGGGGTGTTTGTGTTGTACTTGTGTAGTGTATCCTTGCTTATAGAGTGAGTGTACAGCAGAGTGGTTGTACACACACGAGAAAGTCAAACAGATTCACTATATTATTTACATACCTTTGAGTCATTAACATACGGTGTCCCTCTTCTGGTGCTGTGGTGATCAAGACCTGTATTACTGTCGTGTTGTCGATCCAGCGTGAACATGGCCGTGCGTGGAAGGCTGTGTAGAGTAAACAGAGCATAAAAAATAACTTAGCCCCGATATCCATAATCAGCCATTGATTCCGCTTCAATATTTTACATGGGCTTTAGGATGGTCTGCCAGCTGTCTGTGCACCACGTCTACTAACTGTACACACACACACACACACACACACACACACACACATAAACATGGATGCATGATGTCCGAGGGCCGGGGTACATGTCAGGCGACTCTGGCCTGGGGGTGGGGGGGTGAATATATCGGCCAGGCTCGGAGTGTGTTCAGGCCGGAGACAATTTATGTACCGCCAGGATTAATACCCAGTCTGGTAGCCAGCAGTGGGGTGGGAGGGCGAAGGCGAACGTGGATAGGCCCCTGGCTAGTGTTAGTTGGTGGAAGAGTGTAGGGGTGTCGTGTGGGAGGGGGGGGGGGGAGGTGTCAGGGTGTAGTAGGGGTGAGAGTCAGGGCGTAGTGGGGGGGGGGAGCTAAAAGTGTGTTGATTGTAGGGGGTGAGAGTCGGTGTAGTAGGGGGGTGAAAGTCGGGGTGTACTGGGGGGGGGCTAAAGGTGTGTTGATTGTAGGGGGTGACAGTCGGTGTAGTAGGGGTGAGAGTCAGGGTGTAGTGGGAGGGTGGGGACTGAAGGTGTGTTGAGTGAGGGGGGGGAGGGGGTTGTGAGAGTCAGGAAGCAGGTTTAGGTGTTACCGTCTTGAGTGAGAAGTTAAGATGACGTTTAATAACAAATATAATTAACGAAACACCCCCCCCCCCCCCCCCCCACTGGGGTAATAATAGTAATAACAGGTTAAGATACACGTTATTTTCTAGTTACGGTCATGTCTCATTCAAGAATCATTTGGCTGTATACAAGATTGTGACGCGGTTTGGTTGGGTCAGCGTAATGAAGATAAATAACTGTACTTATCCCCGAAACCCTTTACCATATAGAGGCAAACCTTCCTCCTTGTTATTTCTTAAAGAGAGTTGGACATATCTTTTTTAGAGTGGACGACGGAGGTAATATTTGCTGCAATTTATTTATTTATTTATTTATTTATTTTTACGATTGGTTAAAGTTGAAGGGGCTGAACCACCATACTGACGGATCGATTGTAAAGAGGTATGTGTTCGGAGATGGTGGTGGTGGTGGTCCAGTTTTAAAGGAGTGATATTCTTGTAAGAGGGGAAGAAGGAGGTTCCCCCCCCACCCCCTATCCCATCCTCTCTCTATCCTACCCTATTCCACTCACTCCATCCCACCCCAGCCCTCATCCCGCCCATCCTACCCCATTCTACCCTATCCCACCCATCCCTCTATCCCACCCCCTATCCCTATCACCCTATGGTCCGAGTGTACATAAGTTTTGAAGGGATTTGTATTGCTGTGTTAATTGGTGATAGATTTTCTGGCTGTCACAGTATGCTTGTAGAAATTGGTCGTCTACTGTACTAAGTTTCCAGGGAGAGGAGCAAGACCCCCAACACCATCGTCCTTGCCTCCTCCCTCCCCAACACACCCCATCCCGCAAGAACCCCTCCCTCCCCCCCCCACACACACACCACCCAACACTACACCCCCTACCCACCACCCTGTAACCCCTCCCCACCCCCAACCTCCGATCAGCACCAAGTGGAGAAAAGTGAATTTAAACAAAGAAAAATTGTATCCAGATTCCAGAACAGTTGTTTGTTTTTTAAAGGGATAATATATTGCATTTTACTGTGTGCGTGTGTGTGTGCGTGTGTGTGTGCGTGTGTGTGTGTGTGTGAGGTTAAACTTAAGAACATGTACATCATTAAGGTAGGTTTTAATTGGACGTTTTATTCATAGTATTTAATGATATATTTAGTAAGGTGTTGACTGGCCTATGTTTCTTACCTCGTTAAATGAAATCGGTATTTGTTAAGGGGAGAGTGTGTTGAAGGAGTGTGTTGTAGGGGGTGTGTTGAGGGGAGATGGCAGAGTGTGTTGAAGGAGTGTGTTGTTGGGGGTGTGTTGAGGGGAGATGGCAGAGTGTGTTGAAGGAGTGTGTTGTAGGGGATGTGTTGAGGGGAGATGGCAGAGTGTGTTGAAGGAGTGTGTTGTAGGGAGTGCGTTGAGGGGGAGATGGCAGAGTGTGTTGAAGGAGTGTGTTGAGGGGGAGATGGCAGAGTGTGTTGAAGGAGTGTGTTGTAGGGGGTGTGTTGAGGGGGAGATGGCAGAGTGTGTTGAAGGAGTGTGTTGTAGGGAGTGCGTTGAGGGGGAGATGGCAGAGTGTGTTGAAGGAGTGTGTTGTAGGGGGTGTGTTGAGGGGAGATGGCAGAGTGTGTTGAAGGAGTGTGTTGTAGGGGGTGTGTTGAGGGGAGATGGCAGAGTGTGTTGAAGGAGTGTGTTGTAGAGAGTGCGTTAAGGAGAGTGTTTTGAGGGGAGAGGCAGAGTGTGTTGTAGGGAGTGCGTTAAGGAGAGTGTTTTGAGGGGAGATGGCAGATTGTGAGAGTGTTGAGGGGAATGTGTTGTGGAGAGTGTTGTAAGGAGTGTGTTGAAGGGAGAGAACAGATTGTGTGAGTGTGTTGAGGAAAGAGTGTGTTTGAAGGGAGTGCCTTGAGGGGAGAGTGTGTTAAGGGAATGTGTGTTGTAAAGAGTGTGTTGTAAGAAGTGCGTTGTAGGGAGTGTTTAGGGAGTGCGTTAAAGAGAGAGCATTGTAGGGAGTGCATTAAGGAGAGTGCGTTGAGGGAGAGAACAGATTGTGTGAGAGTGTGGGGGCGGTAGAGAGTCACCGGTTTATCACCATATTTCCGCAGTTATCCCCTACAACCACGACCACAAGGCCCTTACTTCCTCCTCCTCTTCACGCTCGGCTCTCCTCCTCCTCACGCTCGGCTCCTCCTCACGCTCGGCTCTCCTCCTCCTCACGCTCGGCTCCTCCTCACGCTCGGCTCTCCTCCTCACGCTCGGCTCTCCTCTTCACGCTCGGCTCTCCTCCTCACGCTCAGCTCTTCTCACGCTCGGCTCTCCATCTCACGTTCTGCTCCCCTCCTCGCGGTCGGCTCTTAACTAACGCTCGGCTCTCCTCCTCACTCTTGACTCCTCCTCACGCTCGACTTTCCTCCTCAAGCTCGACTCCCCACCTTACGCTCGGCTTTTAAATCACGCTCGGCTCTCCTCACGCTCGGCTCTCAACTTAAACTTGATTGGAACTCGCCTATCGCTGCTTGTGAATGGACGGGCTACCATGCCGGCCGCTCCTAAGACTGTCTTTTCTAAATTGATCTTGGTGGTAGTGGTGGTGGTTGTGTTGGTAGTAGTGGAGGTGATGGTGGTGGTGGTAGTGGTGGTGGTGGTGGTGATGGGTGTTGTGGTGATGGTGGTAGTGGTGGTGCTGGTTGTTGTGGTGATGGTGGTTGTTGTGGTAGTGGTGGTGGTTGTGTTGGTAGTAGTGGAGGTGATGGTGATGGTGGTGGTAGTGGTGGTGCTGGTTGTTGTGGTGATGGTGGTTGTTGTGGTAGTGGTGGTTGTTGTGGTGGTGGTGGTTGTTGTGGTAGTGGTGGTTGTTGTGGTGGTGGTTGTGGTTGTAGTGGTGGTTGTGGTTGTAGTAGTAGTAGTAGTAGTAGTTTCTTCTCTTATACATATTTCTCACACTTTTCTCACCGCTCTTGTCTCCACTATTCGTATTCAGAGGCGGTACAGAGAAGCCAGGGGGACGTGTGCTAAAGTGGTCCTCCCTACAGCCCCGCCTCGGAATAGGTTAGGTTAGGTTAGGTTAGGTGCGGTGCTAAAGTGGTCCTCCCTACAGCCCTGCATAGATTGATAGATAGGTAGATAGATAGCAGGGGAGATGGTGCCACGTTTGACCTTTTCACGATAACAGTGCCAACGACCCCCCCCCCCCCCCCCCCCCCCCCAAAAAAAAATTTCATTATCCCGGTAACGAGGCCGAGGGGGGGGGGGGGGGTAGGTAGTTGAGGCTATGAGGGTAAATTTCTGTAGGTATTTTGTTTTGGGGATAACTTTTGTATATTAATGTGATCGAGGATATTTTTATTTATTTATTTATTTATTTTATTATTTATTTTTTTTTAGGTTTGGAAATTGTTTCAGCGGCATTCTGGAGTATTATTATTATCGATAGCGGCTAATACTATTTTTCATATTTTTCACATTTTCACACATTTTTCACGTATTGTTCACTTTGCCACATATTTCATATTTTCACATATTTTTTTAAATTTCACATTTTTTCACACTTCACATTTTTCTTTTATTTTCACTTACTTTTCACATTGTTCACACTATTTTCACATTTTTTCACATATTTTTCACATTTTTACCATTCATGCCTGAGAGCGTTGAGGCCATTTTTCACAGTAATTGCACACACTGTTTATAATTGTAAAAAAAATAAATAAACTCATACGTTAACTCTCTCCACAAGTTATATTATTACTTGAAACATTTAATACCATTATTTACACATTTATTCATAAATTTTCAACACTGTTATAATATTTTGCCTTCAGGAAAGATAATTATTCGGTTAAAGTATAATATCCAAGTCATGTATATAATTCACGCATTGTTCGTGTTAAAGTGGGTATTGTTATAGTTATATTCTCTTTAACGTTGTGGGGCGGGAGAGGGGTAGAGGAGAGGGGAGTGGGTGGTACACGTGAGCTACTGACAGTAATAACAGAGAGGGAACTATATGTTAACTGTGTGATAAGAGATAACAGGGGATGAGGGTAGGCTGGTGAGGGTAGGTTGGTGTGGGTAGGTTGGTGAGGGTGTGGGTTTATGGGAAGGTGTGTGGCGGGGGAAGGACATTCTATAGTGGAGGATTGAGGTGAGTGAAGGAGGTGAATGATGATGAAGTTTGACTAAAGGGAACTTGAGGAAGAGGAGGAGGGCGTGTGTTGGGACTGGACTAAACATTTTGGCGTCACTCTTATGGGAATTACAAATAATAATTCAGGCCTCGTATATTTATCTATCCAAAAGAAGAAAAATGTTCATTACACATTAAATCAAGAATGAAAAAAATGTGTAGTTGTTTATGACCTTTTTGATGAACAGGAGGTAAGAGAGAGAGGTGTAGGTGTAGTGTCTTGGGTGTAGAGTGTAGTCCAGGAGAAGAAAGGGCTAGGTGGTGGCTGGGATATCAGGTGTAGCGAGGTGTATCAGGAGGAGAGCCACCTTAATGACACCTGGGAGGGCTACCATGCACCACTTGTTAGGGATTTTGAAAAAACAAAACAAAAATAATTATGGATGAGAAGCGTAGATGAGAGATGAGACCAAGATGATGATGCTGTGAAGAAAATGAGAGGAAGATGATGTGTTGTGATAATGACAGTTTAGATAATAGACGGGCGCACTGTGTAAAGGTACATTGATGGTGACAGGTCATGTGCCCTCTTTTGTGAAATCAGATATCGATTGTGGTGTAGGAAACGCTAATACACTCAGTACACACACACACAAAACGAGTCACTCGACATACACTCAGAGGTTTACCATCATGTGATTCAACACTCTTTTGACATATTGATTGCACTCTATTGAGACACTCGTGACTGAAGTGAAACCCACAAAAGACTGATATGAGACACTCAGTTCATACTCTTCAGCTGACACTCAACACACTCACAAGAAAACTGAGACACTCAACACATATAGCTTACTCTTGTGACGCACCCGACACACTTTAGGATGACACTCAAAACACACTCCAATAACACACTGAAGGAAGACACTCAACACAAAAACATCAATGACACACTCTCAACACACACACTCCAATAACACACTCAACACTATTTATTTTATCAGTGAATTTTATCGTGTCATTCAGCTCTCCATTCATGACGAGGAAAAAAGGTCTCGTTGGATTGTTATATTTGTGTGTGTTGTTGAAAGCATTGTGGGTGTCAGATGGCTTCGCTGTGTCATCCCTAGTGTCAGACGGCTTCACTGTGTCACCCCGACTGTCAGATGGCCTCTAGTTTCAGATGGCCTCGCAGTGTCAGGTGGCTTCACTGTGTCACCCCTAGTGTCAGATGGCCCTTCGTGTCAGTTGGCCTCGCAGTGTCAGAGAAGGGAGACGTGTGTGTTTGTAAGTCTTTTCTTTTATTTGGAATACAGTATTGATATTATTATTACAGTATTGTTATTATTATTTTATTTTATTTGTATGTGTGGGGGAAGGAGGTCATAATTTGTTTGTTAATTTGTAAGTAATAATAGAGAATAAGAGACATTACATTACTGTATCGTACACACGCTGCTTTTTTTTCCCTCTCTCTCTCAATTAAAATCAACGATTACTTTCCTCAATTCACTGTTTACCCTCAACACTTCGTTATATATAATATTACAAAATATAGTTTGACCCATAATAAAACTTCCATTATAAAAAACATGTTGTCCAAACGCTACCTGAAATATTTTTTTTTTCTGTACGTGGAAATGCAAATACAAAATAATAACAGTTTTTTTTTTTATTATTATTTATTTTTTTATTACCAGTATTAGTGAGGTTTACTTGGAAGTCCAGGTTATATAATAGTTGTTAAAATAGTACAACCCCCCGCTGATGTGATTATAACCTCGTGTTGTGGCCTCATGTGTGTGTATTTACAACATTAATTTACACACACACACACACACACACACACACACACACACACACACACACACACACACACACACAACAACAACAACAATTTATAACATTTATTTGATCGAGTCCCAAGAAAAATATTGTTTAATAACTGAGAGATTTATCGTAAGGGTTTCCAAGGATGGGGGATGAGGGGGAGGTGGTGAGGGACGGTGTGAGGGGTGAGGGACGGTGAGAGGTGAGGGACGGTGTGAGAGAGGTGGTGAGGGACGGTGTGAGAAAGGTGAGGGACGGTGTGAGAGAGGTGGTGAGGGACGGTGTGTGAGGGACGGGGTGAGAGGTGAGGGACGGTGTGAGGTGAGGGACGGTGTGGGAGAGGTGGTGAGGGACGGTGTGTGAGGGACGGGGTGAGAGGTGAGGGACGGTGTGTGTGGCAGGTTTCCACGTGGTGTGGCTGTACATGAGGACCTGGGCTCCCGCCAACACCAATTAGAGCCTCTCAAGTATTTATGCCACCTTGTGAGTGGTCCGCGTCCACTGTGGGCGTCGGGGAAACTGTAGGAGGCGTGGGCGTGATTCTCCTTTCTCCTGGTGGTGGGGGTAGTGGTAATGATAGTGTGGGTGGTGGCAGCGGTAGTGTGGGTGGTGGCAGCGGTAGTGTGGGTAGTGGCAGCGGTAGTGTGGGTAGTGGTAGCGGTAGTGTGGGTAGTGGCAGGGGTAGTGTGGGTGGTGGCAGGGGTAGTGTGGGTGGTGGCAGCGGTAGTGTGGGTGGTGGCAGTGGTAGTGTGGGGGATGGTTCTTTGTCCTAAAGGTGGTCGCTGCTGTCATCACCGGGGGCAGTTTGTTGTTTTATTTTTGGTGAGAATAGAATGTGCTCAGGTTAGTGGTGTGTGGATGGCGTGTGGATGGTTGGCCTGGCTCTATGGGAGGTGGATGTGTTGGCGGATACATGAAGGCTGGGATTGGATTATGGATAAGTTCTTTTAGGGCGTGTGTATTAGAGCCTGTAGGTCGTGTGGATAAGGGCCTGTAGGTCGTGTGGATAAGGGCCTGTAGGTCGTGTGGATAGACGGATTTGAGGGCTAGAAAGTGATAAGGTTTAGAAAGCTGGAGGTGTGTGTGTGTGTGTGTGTGTGAAACTCGGTAGTATGAAAGAATAATATTGGATAACTTGACTAAACAGGTATACCTCTCACTGGCTGTTTGAACACGATAAATAAACCTCTCTCTCTCTCTCTCTCTCTCTCTCTCTCTCTCTCTCTCTCTCTCTCTCTCTCTCTCTCTCTCTCTCTCTCTCTCTCTCTCTCTCTCTCTCTCTCTCTCTCTCTCTCTCTCTCTCTCTGTCTCTCATCTTTGTCCCCTGTGATGTCTCTATATCTTTTAGTTCATCTTTTATCGATGAAGACGAATAGTTGTTGCTTTGTTAGTTGTGGTTGTTGTTTGGTTATGGTTGTTGGTGGGGATATGGTTGTGGTTGGTGGGATGGTTGTCTTCCCCTCTTTTCATCTTTTTATTTGTTTTCTCCGTTTTTATTTTTATTTATTTTTTTTGTTTTCGTCAGTGTTATGGTCGTTGTGTAGGGGCGCCACCGTCCCTGACCTGATCTGGGCAGCTTTGTCGACCATTCTTCTCCTTGAGTCTGATATTTCACCCTTGACTGTTAGGAGGGTTTAAAAAATTAGACATTAATCGTGTGTGGCGGGGGGGGGGGGGTGAGGACAGGGGTGATTGGGAGTATGAGGGATGGAGGGGTGTGGGGGGGGGTGGAGGGTGTGTGTGTGTGTGTGTGTAGGGGGTTGGGTGAGGGTGTGTTGGGGACTGGGGGTGAGGTGTGTGTGGGGGTCTGTGGGGTGGAGGGTGTGTGTGTAGGGGGTTGGGTGAGGGTGTGTTGGGGACTGGGGGTGAGGTGTGTGTGGGGGTCTGTGGGGTGGAGGGGGGGTGTATAGGGGGTGTAAGAAGTGTAGGGTCAGAAAGATAAATACACAGGTTCTTAAGGGTGATAATGGTTGACACATGATGCATTATTCACCATTACGGGAGGTAGAGGACTAACTTGGATAGCATTAGTGTATGGTGTGAGTATGGTGCAGGTGTGAGGATGGTGTAGGTGTGAGTATGGTGCAGGTGTTGTGGTGTAGGTTTGAGTGTGGTGCAGGTGTGAGGATGGTGTAGGTGTGAGTATGGTGCAGGTGTGAGGATGGTGTAGGTGTGAGTATGGTGCAGGTTTTGTGGTGTAGGTGTGAGTATGGTGCATGTGTTGTGGTGTAGGTGTGAGTATGGTGCATGTGTTGTGGTGCAGGTGTGAGTGGGTCATCGTACTGGGCTGCTGAGGAAGACTTCATAAAATTATTGCCAGAATGGTATTTGATGACGTGTGAGGACAGAGACGATCAGCGAACGATTAATGACGAAATAAATCACATATAATCCTTATTAATTTGAGAGCGAACGCGATGGGATTAGTATGTGATTACTGAGTATGATTATTTAATGAGCAGTTTATTACTAAGTGTCCCAAGCTGTAGTCAAATGATAGTCGATGTTGTTGTTACCAGTCGACAGGTTGGTGTGGGTCGCGGATGAAGCCATTAGCATCCTGTACAGTTAGACACCAGTTTATTTAGGTCACGGGTGTGTGTGTGTGTGTGTGTGTGTGTGTGTGTGTGTGTGTGTGTGTGTGTGTGTGTGTGTGTGTGTGTTGCAGGGGGGGAAATAGAGGAAGGCGGGATATCAATATTGCAATGGAGGGTGTCTGTATAGCACGTGAGGGTGTCTGTATAGCACGTGAGGGTGTCTGTATAGCACGTGAGGGTATCTGTATAGCACGTGAGGGTGTCTGTATAGCAATGAGGGTGTCTGTATCGCACGTGAGGGTGTTTGTATAGCACGTGAGGGTGTCTGTATAGCAATGAGGGTGTCTGTATAGCACGTGAGGGTGTCTGTATAGCACGTGAGGGTGTCTGTTGCAAGGGAGAGTGCCTATAGGGAAGTATGATGTCTGGAGGGAGAGGTCAGTTACGAGAGGGCGGGACTAATGGCCCCAGGTGTGGCTCCACACACCTCGACGCTCACAGGTGGTAGACACACCTGGATGACAGATGGTCCGCTCAGAGGGGGAAGATGGTGGAGTGGGAGGGGAGAGAAGGGAGGTGAGGGAGGGAGCATGTAGGAGAAGAGGGTGAGGAGGAACTGCTGGTGGAGGATGAGAAGAAGTGACGAGGCGAGGAAGAAGAATGATGACGACGATATGGTCTACCGCCTCACACACACACACACACACGCGCACACACACACACACGGACGGATGAAGGAGGTTAACATCCACCCTCCCTCCCTCCCTTCCCCCCCTCCCTTCCCTCTCCCATTCTTTATCACCATCCCTTTCATACATTCAATTCGGCAGACACTTTTAATACTTTTCCTTAAAAAATGTATAAAAGAAGATGTTCTGTGTCGGCGGAGGAACACCTGAGTCTTTTCTCTCTCCCTCGTCTCGTTTTCTTTGACGTCTGGCTGCCTTAGGCTCGTAAATATAGGCCTAATGTAATTTTAGAGTGAGTGTAAGGCCGCAAGAATCACGTCGTATTTTTTCTTTGCGATATTATTGTTTTTTATGGCGGCTGGATCCCTCGTGGGTGTTAACTCTCTCTCTCTCTCTCTCTCTCTCTCTCTCTCTCTCTCTCTCTCTCTCTCTCTCTCTCTCTCTCTCTCTCTCTCTCTCTCTCTCTCTCTCTCTCTCTCTCACTAACGGGGAGACAAATTGAATTCCTAGTGTAACCTGAACCTACACCTCAATATCATAACCTTCTTCGGCTAAGTTTAACTCACCTGAACTCGACCTTAATTAAATCAGGTGTGCGAGCAGCTCACTTAAGAGGGAAGCTTGAGGGATCACAAGAGTAAACACGTCTTATACTGGTTATTCCTGTTCTCGTCCGGAGTGATTTTATATAGCCTCGTGACCTGTTAACGGAGATGACCTGTTAACGGAGATGACCTGTTAACGGAGATTACCTTGTTCATGGGGATTATCTTGTTGGTGTGTGTGTGTGTGTGTGTGTGTGTGTGTGTGTGTGTGTGTGTGTGTGTGTGTGTGTGTGTGTGTGTGTGTGTGTGTGTGCGTGCGCCATCATAAGCTCTGTAGTCAGGAGTGTCAGCATCTGGTCTTTTAAACATCATCAGCGTTCATATGTAAAGTATTATTGATTTTTTTGGTAAACACTAAACTTTTTTTTTTCGTCTACTAATATTTTTCAGCGGATTAATTTTTTTAATATAAATATTGGCTTATGGATTTATTACGTTACTTCACACCTACAGTTCCTCTGTCTCTCACATACACACGTTCGTACATACATACATACATACATACACATACATACATACATACATACATTCATTCATTCATTACCTTGGACGCCGCCCCAGCCACTCGCCCCATCTACACCTCCACCCCCCCCCCCGAACCTTATTTACCTGTGACCTAGAGTACCAGCAGGTAACCAGGGAGCTTGAGGGGTCACTACTGGTGAGGTGTGAGAGGAGGGGGGTCAGTGTCTCTCCTTGTGTCTTCCTACCTCTCCCTTGGCTCTTCCAGGTTCCCTCCTCTATGCTCATTCCTCCTTACCTCCGCATCTTCCGCTCCCATCATTAGTCCGACACAACACCCTGGACACACGCACACATTGTTTTAGTCGTGGTGAGATGTCAAAGCTATCTCACTCGTTCGCACTTGTTTGAACTAACTGTTGTTCCATCGCTGATACCTTTGATGCAGCTGAGTGAGATGTCGGGTAATCCCACGGCTTTGATACAGTCGTAGATTGGTTGATAGTTGTAATCGTCACAGTTGTCCAGTATTGCACTTGTAGTTATCTCAGCTTGTAAGTTACACAAGACACACGTGTAGTTTTCTGTTCACTCGTTGTTCCTTGGTTTAATTTAAACATACGTGGTAATTTTCTAGTTATATTGGGGTAGTAATGTCGGTACAATGATTTGGTATTGTCAGACTAATGAGCATCAGCTATTAGCTTGTAATAAGCTGAGAGATGTAGAGCCCAAAGAGCTTGTCTCGGGACACGTCTTTGGGGTATCGTGTCGGGTTATGAACTGGTGGTTGAAGGTAACCTCACTTCAAGAGGCCATTAACGAAACAGCTGACACACACACAGAGGTTGGGTGTGAAAGTTGATGGCTGTCAAGTCAAGATGGTGTGATATAAACAAATGCTTAGATGATCATTACTCTGGGTGATAGAATGAATATGTTATTAACCCATATTTACTGTATATAATACTGCTGTCTATATGTGACAGGCTAATACACACACAAAAACACACACACACAACACACAACACACACACACACACACACACACACACACACCACCAGGTGTTATGTTCTGCCGCCTGTATAGATGAAGCTCACAACCTCCGACTCTCCTCTTAGACAGACAGATAGACAGACATAGATAGATAGATAGATAGATAGATAGATAGATAGATAGATAGATAGATAGATACGCCTATTAAACAAAGCAGTAAGGAGGATGAAGGAAACATGTGGTGAGTAACATAAGAGACTACAGATGGTGGGCGGTAACTGCAGTAGAGCCCCGTGACAAATATAACAGGAAGGTGGAGTGGACGGCGCTCTCTGGGGGGGGGGGGGGGGGGACTCTCCTACCTGGGGCCACGGCGTAAAGGACCTACCTGCTGGTGGTGATGGTAAGAGCGACCTGAAGAACGAATTAGAAGGATAATGTATACTGCAGGTGACTTTTTTTTCCTTCATATGTAAATTTAATTTTGGTATTTTATGTATTTCAAATTAGAATAAAAAATAAGGATTGTAAATAAAAACTCAATAAGGCTGTGGGTTTTAAAGAGCTACGATTTGTATTACGTGTTGTTGAAAGCATTATTATAAGTCTCGGGGTATTAATGAATTATGATGGTGATATTTTTAAGGTGCAAAATCCGCCTTACTTCCCCGAGTTGTACATTACCAGCGGGTGTAGGTAAATTACACAGTGAGGGTGGAGGCGAGGCGAGGCGAGGCGAGGGAAGGGAAGGCGAGGCAAGGCGAGGCGAGGCGAGGGGAGGAGAGGGAAGTGATGACAGGCGCTATGGGAAACCTGGTAGTCTTATCTCGGTCAATTCGTATAAACAGAGTGTAAGAAATTCCCATCCTCTTAATAGAAATAGATGAAATATTAATGGCAGCGTTTATTCTGGTCTACATTAGATTTTTTTTCTTTTAATGAGAGTGTAGGAAGGGAAGGAGTAAAAGACGGGAGGGTAAAAGAGTGTGTGTGTGTGTGTGTTCTAGCTCGAGTGTGGTGTATTAGTTTATTCTTCTCCTCCTCCTCCTCATCATCATCATCCTCCTCTTCCTCCTCATCCCAATCTACCCTTACAAATGTTTCTCGCTTTTTTTTATTCTCTCTCTCTCTCTCTCATTATCTTTTATTGCTATTCTTTTTCTTATTCCAGTCTTATTCTTTCTGGGGGTAATTATATTTTTTCGAGCTATTCATAATACTGTATTGCCATATAGCTCGTGATACAGCTTAGCTCTCTCTCTCTCTCTCCACCCTTCCTTCCCTTTAATTCTTCTTTCCTTCCTTCCTTCCTTCCTTCCTTCCTTCCTTTTTTCCTTCCTTCCTTCTCTCCACAGCTCTATTATCTCACAGGTGAATGGCACGTTGAGGTCATACACTTGGCAGTAACTGTGTCCCACCCGGCCCCTTTCCTCCCCTCCCCCGGCCCAGGGTGAGGAACTCGGCCCCTCAGTAAGTATTGGTGTCACACGTGGAGAAAAAGATTGTATTTTAAAAGTCCACGACAGATTTTAGTCTTTTACCGTGTGTGTGTGTGTGTGTGTGTGTGTGTGTGTGTGTGTGTGTGTGTGTAACCCTCATACCCACACAGGTACAGTGGTGAGACAGGTATACGCGTCGCTACACCACCTGACCCTGGCTATTTTTCTGCACACACACACACACACCCCGTTAATCACATTTTTTTCCTTTACCTGGGCGTCATTAGTAGGGTCAGGCGCATAGTGAAGGGAGGAGGGGGTGCAACTGCCGAGGGGAGAGAAGACGACAGAAGTTAGAAAGAGGGAATAAGACGAGGAGGAGAATGCTTAAAATACGAAAGGTGTGAACGAAGGAACTCCAATATTGCGACTGAGTTTGAGGCATATTAAGGTTTAAGTGACTGTGTGTGTGTGTGTGTGTGTGTGTGTGTGATACGTGCTTGCGTGCGCTTTACCTGCTATTGTAAATAATATGTCTATACACCTTTTATAATATATGTATCAAGTAATTTCTGTAGATGGAGTGGTTTGGTCTCTCTCTCTCTCTCTCTCTCTCTCTCTCTCTCTCTCTCTCTCTCTCTCTCTCTCTCTCTCTGTTATGTAGGTAGACAAGTAGACTGGAGAGAAAGGTATCGATTTTTACCTCTACCGTCACTTTATATAAGATAACCGTGGCTGGCCGGGGTTCACACGCCCACCAGCCGGGCTATACTACGCCTCTGGATCATCTCTCCTCACCCAGGGCGGCTCACGCTGCCTCTAGCCTAGCTGCACCTTACTAGCTCTATAGCCTACTTGTGTTGACCTATTGTTATTCTAGTTTGAGATGCTATTTTCCTAGTCTGACTTTAGTTCACTCTGACCTGCCCTTGAATTACCTAAACCTACCTTACGCTTCTATGCTTGACCTATTCTAATCTACCATGCCCAAATGTTCTATCCTCAGCCTACCGTGACCCAGTTTGACTCTCCCTATCTAACCCCAACAATCCCCCCCCACTCCTCCCATCCCCCCACTACCCCCTACCACCACACCTCGACCCCCTCCCCCCAATGATAAGCAATAAACTTTACCCCTAGTTCCCCCCCCCCCCCCGTAAAAAATTATAATATGAACCTTTTTTTATTATTGTAAGTAATCTAAATATAAAAAGTAAAAAAACAAAAAAAAAATATTGTGTGTGTGTGTTTTGGAACTGTCGTGGGTGAGGCGAGAACTGTTTAGGAAAGTTGAAGGTTTCTTTTCCAGGAACCTCAAACATAATGTGTGGGGGTGACAGGGCCTCTAGTTGTGTGGTGGGTGGCGGGAAGGGGAGGTGGGTGACGGGGAGGGGGGCATGGGTGATGATCAATGGTGGTATACTGTAATGCTGGCCAAAGAATTAATTGTTGCTGGATAAAGATATGTTGGTGTGAAATGCTGGTTATTAAATGTTGGTCCAGGACTCAAGGCAAAATGTTGGTATGGGAACTAATAATGACACAAATAGTTATGTTTACTCAAAAATTCCAAAACAATAATAAAATAGTCGTGAGTTTGTGTGTCAAGACTTAATAGCGAGACACCAGGACTACTGTAGCCATAGTTACAGACCCTGACGTTCATACATAAATCCTGAACTGAGACTCGAGGTAACAGGTGAGGGCTGCAGGTAGAGGCTGGCTCGAGTGTCACTTCACTAAGCTGAATTACTTCGGGGGATGTTGCTGTGTGGAATTTATGGCTCGCTACACTGTCTTGTCTGGCGTCAATTAATTGTCGAATAATGTGCGCCGGGAAATTGTTATAGTTAATGATTTAATACCGTTGGACTTTACCTTGACGGAGTGAAAGGATAAATTAACTCGCCTGTCGTGTTAGGCTGAGGGCTGGGCACCCCCCCCCCCCCCCTCACACACACACACCAGCTCTGCCAGGACACACAAGGTCCCTAACCCCCTCACACTAAGCTCAACACTTCACCCTTAACCTTGGCAATAAATTGTTCTCTGATACAGCAAACTTGGCCCTCGGACGATGCCGTTGCCACTACAAGTTATATCTTAACTTTTCCCATTATAGGGCAAGCTGAGGGCGTTAAATCTGAAGGAGTGTCAGGGTAGCGACTGGCTATCTGTTGGAGAGGGTGTGGGGTGCTGGCAGGCCCACTCAGTACCCGCCCAGTTCCTGCTTGACCCGTCCAATACCCACCCGGTACCCGTCTGACCCATCCAATACCCGCCTGAGCCACCCCGCCCAGTACCCACTTGACCCCCCCAGTACCCATCCAGTACCTGCCTGACCCACCTAGTACCCACTAGCCCCGCCCAGTACCTATCAAGTACTCGCCTGACCCACTTATTACCTACCTGACCCGCCCAGTACCCACCAGACCCGCCCAATGCTCACCCAGTACTCTCCTGCCCCGCCCAGTATACCCGTCCGCCCCGCCCAGTACACCCGTTTGCCCCGCCCAGTATACCCGTTTGCCCCGCCCAGTATACCCGTTTGCCCCGCCCAGTACACCTGTCTGCCCCGCCCAGTACACCCGTCTGCCCAGCCCAATACACCCGTCTGCCCCGCCCAGCACACCCGTCTGCCCCGCCCAGCACACCCGTCTGCCTCGCCCAGCACACCCGTCCGCCCCGCCCAGTACACCCGTCTGCCTCGCCCAGCATACTCATCAGCCCTGCTCGACCTCTCTGATATTGTTCATACAGGCAGAGAGGGAGACTTACACTTATACATAGATAAAATATATACAGTATACATGATAAAGATGCATATATACAAGTGGGAAATTATATAGTACTGTGTGTGTGTGTGTCCCACTTATCCCCTCCCCTGCCCCGTGTTCATCTCCATCCCCCTCCTCCCCCCTTGCTTCCCACCCCCCTTGCTCCCCACCCCCCTTGCTCCCCGCCCCCTTGCTCCCCGCCCCCTTGCTCCTCCACCCCCCTTGCTCCTCCACCCCCCTTGCTCCTCCACCCCCCTTGCTCCTCCACCCCCCTTGCTCCTCCACCCCCCTTGCTCCTCCACCCCCCTTGCTCCTCCACCCCCCTTGCTCCCCACCCCCCTTGCTCCTCCACCCTTCCTTGCTCCCCGCCCCCTTGCTCCCGTCTCTCCCACCAAAGTCATAATAATATTTTCATTTTCTTTTTGTGTGCCATAAACTTTGGCGTGGATGTTCTTTACGAGGGAAGCTTTTATTGCCGGGGTCTGTGTTTTACTTCCTTGTCGGTGTGGGCTAAGTGTGGTCCAGGACACACACACACGGGGCTGCTGGAGTCCTCTGGAAATGGGAGGCAGGTCTCATGTGGTCACCTCCTGCTGGTCTGTCTCGGGGAAGGTTTTGAAGAATACCCCAGCGAGGGTTAAGGTTGCTTAATATCCTTGTGTAGCCTGTTTATTATGTGTGTGTGTGTGTGTGTGTGTGTGTGTGTGTGTGTGTGCGCTACCGAGTCCTCGTCCAGAATGCCATATCCACTTTATTGTCAAGCTGTGTGCCCGGATGTGTGTTGAGTAGTGTAAACTAACCCCGGGGGGGGGGGGGTGAAGACCTTAGTTGTTGAGGTACAGTGATGCCTTATGACACGACGACTGTTCCTTGCTGGGGTTTATACTCAGTTTTACTCGAGTCTTCCTCTCCGCTGTTGGTTGTAATTTGAGGTGGGCCAACTGCCTCTCCCTGTGTTATGTGTCGCTCATGTGTTGTCCTATTATGTTGTTCTCAGCTGTGTTACATGTGGGTGTTACAGAAAGTGGCGTTACAGACTTGAGATGACTCCCGGTAGAGCGGTTATTATTACAGAAGGAGGCTGTAACGCCATGTACGGGTGTTATCAGTGCCAGCGAGCCACCCAGCCAGCCGTGCAGGTTTGGGAGTAGTGAAGGGCCTCACATCTTTCCATCCATGAATACTGAAATGTCATGACATTAAACGTTAGCTGACGGCGGCGCCTCTCTACAGTTCCCGCCCCAGGATATCTTTACTGTACAGCTTCCAGTGCTTGTCCGACCATCCTCTCTTATACCTGATCCTCCGTCCTGTGGCGCTGAGCTCTTACATCACTATCCCTCCGCCGTAGACTCCACCGTCTGACATTCTTCCAACCTTGAGTGTTTTTAAGGTGAAGACCTCCCCGCCGTGTTACTCCACCAGGTGTTCGTCCTACAGTCCAGCTAGTGTGTAGTAACCTAACGGGACCTGCACCGTGTCAGCTTTGAGTGTAGATTAGGAGAGAGAGAGAGAGAGAGAGAGAGAGAGAGAGAGAGAGAGAGAGAGAGAGAGATTTTGAATGTGTAAATGTGTATGTGTGTGTGTGTGTGTGTGTGTAATATTGTGCGAGTAGAATGTTTATAGTCCAGTAAAACGTCACCTTTACGTCTCACGAGGTCAAACGCTGCACAAAAAAACGTGTCCTGTTTCTTGAGTTCTTATCCACTTGTTGTATCGCCAGGCTTTATGTGCTGAGAGCTGTTTTTGATGACGAGTGTCTCTCCTGTACTCGAGAACGTGACTTTTCAACCTGTCAAACGTTTCTGTTGGATATATATATTTTTTTTCTTCCCTTATCCCCCACCACCGCGCTTGAGGAGGGGGATATAGTGTATACTGTGCGGGGGTATATGTCTGTCTGTCTGCCTGTCTCTGTTCTGTCTGTTTGTCCTACTTTGTGAAACGTTAACTAGAATAGCATTAGCTGTTGATTGTTACCTACCCTATACGGCGGTGAGATACATGTGGCGGTCTTTGGTAAAGCAGTGTGTAAAATAATAATAATAATAATAAACGGTTTATCAATAGAGTTGTAGCCGGTGGCTGAAAATATACAAACTTACATGTGATTTAGACAAAAATATGCATTCAAAACATTTACAGGGCTGTACAGTACGTACATCAGGAGTTGTTTATTATTTTAACTATAGATGGGATGGTGCTGTTGTTATATCTATCAGTGCGGGCTCTTACGGGCTGATATTTGTTGTAGTGGCGGACTGCGCTAGGTGGGCGAGGGACTGCCGGTGGCAGGAGGTGGCGATGACGAGGATGGTGCAGTAGTCCACTGCCAAACCCTGATAGTGCGTGGTGGTGGAGGTCACTGAGGGATGACATTTCCAGGGAGGAGAGAGCGTTGGTGTAGCCGGAGTAGTCTGCGCCGAGCATGATTCTGCAGGCCCTCTTCTGTACCTTCTCTAGCTGACGTTGTTTGGGTTGCGTTGAGAGAAGACGACCAGGCTGGTGACGCATACGTTAATTTTGGGAGAATAAATGCGTTGTAGATAATCCTCAGTTCTGGCGTGAGTGCCCCAAGTGACCTGAGTCGTCGTAGCATGTAGAGTCGGTACGAGGCTGCCTTGTAGTGGCGGACTGCGCGAGGTGTGTGTGTGTGTGTATGGAGGGCTTGCGACGTGCTTGCGTATGCCAAACAAACGAGCGAGGTGTTAAGCATAAGAGAACATATTTTACTTTTAACTTGAAGGGCGACTTAAGTTTCTGAACATTTTTTTACGTGTAGAAAATAGCGAAAAAACTACCTTGAGAGTGGGGGGTGGGGGGGGGGGTCGTTATTCTTATATCAGGAGAGAAAGAAATATTTGGTGAAAGTTTTTGTCGTTTTCTAATCTTCACCTTTTTTCCCCATCTAGGTAACAAGTCTTCTCTCTCTCTCTCTCTCTCTCTCTCTCTCTCTCTCTCTCTCTCTCTCTCTCTCTCTCTCTCTCTCTCTCTCTCTACCCTCAACTAATTTGTCTTAAACCGTAACTCATCTGGTTCTTGCCCGAGGTCCTCTCTCACACTCCCAGCTGTATGCAAATTCAAATTTAGGCGCGGGCCCTCCCCCTGCAGGTATCGGAACTGGGGGAGAAGATTGTGAGGAAGAAGCCAGACCATTTCCTGGCTGCTGTAAGTGCTCCCCAAGTGGCTGGCTGGCTGGCTGGCTGGGGAGGAGGAGAGCAAGGGAAAGGAAGACACAGGGAGGAGGGAAGAGGAAAACGCGGGTAGGAGGAGCTCTGCAGGAAGATGGAGTACTACCCGGCAGGCAAGGACCATTACCTCCAACAATGTCTTCTCTAAACCTCGATTTGACACTCTCCCAAGCGACCCGTCCCACCGCGAGCCAGAGCAGCCACTTGTCACAGCCTGGTGGGGGGCTCCCGCTGGTATTTAAGGGCAGTTGGGGGGGGGGGGGGTCTTTCCTAGATATTCCTCGTGGCTTGAAAATATTGCTCGAGGAGGTTTGTGAAAGGGAGGAGGCCAGGAGGATTTAAAAAATAAAGTTATCTTTTTTTTTTCCTCCGTGTGATTCAATGATGCGGATATGAGGAAGAGAGAGAGAGAGAGAGAGAGAGAGAGAGAGAGAGAGAGAGAGAGAGAGAGAGAGAGAGTCATCACCCTTCTTGTTTTCTTCTTACAGTATGCAGTTGAGCAATGTCCGCCTCAAGCTTTTTAATATTCTGTTTCTCACCTGTCAAAACCACCACCGTTGTCTGCGTCTGTTGTTAATATCATCATCATCATCATCATCATTTTACGGCATTTTTACTCATGCTCACCATCCACCATTTTTTTACAGGTGAGAATCATTTAAAAATCAGAGGAGGTGATGCTGAGGTGTGCGGGAGGGTGGACCAGGTGACCGTCTGTAGTACACCTGCCCCCTCCCCCACCCACCCCCCTCCTCCTCAGCTTGAAGGGGTGGGGGAATAGTGAAAGCTGGTTATAGAGACAGTGAAAAGCTTTAAGATTCTTTTAACTGGTGTCCTTATTAACTGATGACGCACCTGTAGCTATATAATCTGGATAGTGTTTGTGTGTGCCATCCCTCAGTTAGTTGCGTCTTGCCACTCCGCCCTGTACCCTTACAATCTTGTCTTAATTATGTAGCTCGTTAGTTCTTGGTCTTTGTAGTCTCCCATCCTCTTTAGCTTTTTCTGTAGACCTTAAGTCGGCCGCAACTTCCTTTAGTCTCTCTATCTCACTGTCTCTCTCTCTCTCTCCCTCTCCTCCTCCCTGCTCCCTTGGGAACAGTTAAGGCTCCCATTCACACGAGGAACTGGTTTTACTGAACTATTTTCGTGCCGTCTTCACCACCGAGGCGCGGAAAAGTGGTTTACGCCACTCCTCTCTCTCTCTCTCTCTCCTCATACCCTCACCCTCCTCATACCCTCACCGTCCTCACACCCTCACCCTCCTCATGCCCTCACCCTCCTCATACCCTCACCCTCCTCATACCCTCACCCTCTTCATACCCTCACCCTCCTCATACCCTCACCCTCCTCATACCCTCACCCTCCTCATACCCTCACCCTCCTCATACCCTCACCCTCCTCATACCCTCACCCTCCTCATACCCTCACCCTCCTCATAACCTCACCCTCCTCATACCCTCACCCTCCTCATACCCTCACCCTCCTCATACTCTCACCCTCCTCATACCCTCACCCTCCTCATACTCTCACCCTCCTCATACCCCCACCTCATTAATTTTCCGTTTTGTTCATTTTGAGAGCAACAGGAAATTGAGATATTTGGTAGTTGCATATATTACTCTCGACCAATTTCCCTCTACCCCCCTCCCCCCTTCTACCCCCCCCCCCCCCCCGAGACCATTTACCAAGTAATTTAAGGGAAATTTCTTTTTGGGTGACTGAAGGAGCCTTAAGATTGGACGCCAGTGTGATAAGTTGACGCAGTGCGGTAGACGTGTGAGCGGCCCTCAACATCTGCCTGCCTGCCCATGTGTCTCTCCTCCACCTTCTTCTTCTTCTCCTTCAGACTTATTATTCTCCAAAACCGCTCCTTCTTCGCCTCCTTCATCATCCTCCCAACTTATTACATCGTGAGTGAGTTCTGCCTCTCTCTCTCTCTCTCTCTCTCTCTCTCTCTCTCTCTCTCTCTCTCTCTCTCTCTCTCTCTCTCTCTCTCTCTCTCTGGTTCTCTCTCTCTCTGGCAGGGTTTAGATTAGGTGGTGGAGGGTGAAGTTGGGGTGGAAGATAAGGAATGGAGGTTGGAGGAAGAGGTTGGGGTGGGGAGGAAAATGTTGAGATGGGGAGGAAAAGGCTGGGGAGTAAGAGGGGGAGGTGTATCATCAAGTGTGTGTTATTGCTCCGGGTCATGGGTATCTCCTCTGCCAATATTTGTGCAGTCAACGAGTGTGTGTCATCCTCGGTGTCTCTCTTTCATCTCCTTCACTCGTTATCTCTCCCTTCCATCTCCTCCGTTTGTTATCTCTCTCTTTCTCTCTTTCGTTATCTCTTCCATCTCCTTCATTCGTCATAACTCCCGTCTTTCTCCTTCGTTTGTAATCTCTTCCATCTCCTTCATTCGTTATCTCTGTATCTCCTTTATTCGTTATCTACTCCCCACGTCCTTCATACTTTATTCTCCTTTCTTCCCATCATTGCATGCATTCTCCTTCGTGTCTCTCCCCTCCCATCATTCTCCTGTTCTCTCTTCCTTTTCTCTCCCCACCTCCTTCCTTCTTTCTTTTCCTCCTCCTTTCACCCTCAGGTCCTAGTCGTTTGGGGATGAGAGAGGACTGGAGCTAGAGTTGGGGAGGGAGGCAGTGGATGGTTGGGGGGGAGTTGGGGAGGGGAGGCAATGAGAGGTAGAGATAGGTGGGGAGAAAGGTAATGAAGGTCAAATGAAAGTTGGAGAGGGGAGGGGAAGGAAGGGAAGGGGGGGAGGAAGGAAGGGAAGGGGGGGGGAGAAAGGAAGGGAAAGGGGGGAGGAAGGGAAGGGGAGGCCAGTATACTCAAGCTGTCACACTTATTGATGTCCCGTTCTGGTGATTTATGGGTCACTCACACACGGTTGATGACTGGCTGGTGGTGAAGACTCAGATGATGGGGGGATGGGCAGCTCAGATGATGGGGGGATGGGCCGCTCAGATGATGGGGGGATGGGCAGCTCAGATGATGGGGGGGATGGGCAGCTCAGATGATGGGGGGATGGGCAGCTCAGATGATGGGGGGATGGGCAGCTCAGATGATGGGGGGATGGGCAGCTCAGATGATGGGGGGATGGGCAGCTCAGATGATGGGGGGATGGGCAGCTCAGATGATGGGACTCGGGAGGTAGACTCATGGCTCAGGTGGTAATGAGGGCCAGGAGATGATGAAGGCCAGATGGTGATGAGGGGCAGGTGGTGGTGATGGCTCAGGTGGTGATGAGGGCCAGGTGGTGTGCACGTGGAGAGGTACAGCAGTCAACGTACTCGTAAGCAGGAGGGCGAGGCGTGCTTGTGCATATTAAGGGACATTTAGGCTCAGGTGTGGCGGCTAAATTGGTTTCCCAAATTTAGATTCCCGGGTGATATGTGGCGGCAGCGAGGCTCCTTGGGTGTTTTAATATGGTAAGTCGCCCGGGGGAGTTACGGGGTGTATGAGCCTTGACTCTGGTAGTTGGGGTGAGGGGTGGGTTGAAACAGGCGAGGAGAGGAGAATGTTCACGGGACACTGTCTGTCTACTTTCCTGACACTGAGCATCTACTTCCCTGACACTAATCGTCTACTTCCCTGGCACTCATCGTCTACTTCCTTTGACACTGACCGTTTTATATCATTACACACAGTATATGTTATGTTGAAAGATATAATCAATGATCCTGGCGACGCCGAGTTGTTTTAGTACCAGAGGTGTGTGTGTGTGTGTGTGTGTGTGTGTGTGTGTGTGTGTGTGTGTGTCACCATAAGGAAGGTTTTATGGTGACAGCTAATGGTTATCGAAGAGGGATTCACGTGTTCTCAGGTTTGGTTAGGTTATGTTTGGTAGATAATGATAAGCTTAAATTAATACACCAGTTTTCGAAAAAAAAACAAATTAGATGGAAGTTACGTGGACATCATATTACAAAACAAGCACCAATCACCGCGCGACTTACCCGCATCAACGTGGATTCTAGACCAAAGGTGAGGTGTGGGTGAGGCCAGGTGAGGAGCGCCAGGTGAGGGAGGTAGACTGGTGGAGGAGTGACAGATGGTGATCACGGGAATAGCTTAAGTTATTGGTTTTACCGGTCACCTGCCACTCCTCCACCCTCCTCACACTCCCTCGGTCACCTGCCACTCCTCCACCCTCCTCACTCTCCCTCGGTCACCTGCCACTCCTCCACCCTCCTCACTCTCCCTCGGTCACCTGTCACTCCTCCACCCTCCTCACTCTCCCTCGGTCACCTGCTGCCCCTCCACCCTCCTCACACTCCTTCGGTCACCTGCCGCTCCTCCACCCTCCTCACTCTCCCTCGGTCACCTGTCACTTCTCCACCCTCCTCCCTCTCCCTCGGTCACCTGCCACTCCTCCACCCTCCTCACACTCCCTCGGTCACCTGCTGCCCCTCCACTCTCCTCACTCTCCCTCGGTCACCTGGAGGCACTTATGGGTAATATATATTTATTTATATTTATATTTATATTTATTTATTTATTTATTTAATTTGTTATTATTTTCTTTTATTTATTGTTTTCATTTATCAGTCATGTCTCTGTGGACTGTCTCAGCATCACCTCCACTGATTAATTAAAACTGACACACACACACACACACACACACACACACACACACACACACACACACAACACTTGTAATCAACCAGTTATCACTCCCAGTAAATCTTGCTTTTCCACTGTCACTATGTTCAAATTCCCTGGAGTTTGACCTTCTCCCCACCTAGTTATTATATATCATATTTGTATCACTTATGTTACTTGTATATTATTTGTCAATCAAGAGACCCATTCTCCAATTATGTAACTGTATGTTTTCAGTCTTCCGGCCGCCATGCTCTTTCAATAAACCGTGAATTATTACGTGACATCTCACTCGTACTGACGGTCATAACAAAAAAGCTACCTGTAGTTATCTTTCTTAATTAATACTGCATCTACAGGTTAGGTCAGCACAGGTCAGGTTAGGTTACGTTTGGTTTGGTTAGGTTAGGTCAGGTTAGGTTAAGTTTGGTTAGTTTAGGTTAGGTCAGGTTAGGTCAGGTCAGGTTACGTTTGGTTTGGTTAGGTTAGGTTAAGTTTGGTGGTTAGGTTAGGTTACGCTTGGTTAGGTTAGGTCAGGTTAGGTTAGGCATCTAAACAATGCTATTTCTGTAGATTATTTTATATGCTGTTTTATATCATAAGTGTCAGTCGCTTTTATTTAATATTATGGACAGCTACAAAGGTTTTATTGATACTTTTATCATTTTATTTAGCTTCGTGTCCGTCCTGTCTGTGTGACGTGTGAGAGGTCGAGGTCAGAGGTCAGGCTGCTACATTAAACTATATTATATATTTCTTAGTTCGCTTTATATTACACATTGAGTTCATGTATAATGTTATTGATATATAAAAACAGGTTCAAAGGAGATGCCCTAGGCCGCCTGTTAGTGAGAACGATCTTATGGATAAATATAGTTCACGTGTCCAGTAACTCTCTGGTCTCTCGCCTGACATGGTGCTATCACAAGGCTCCGCTGTGAGTGGTGACATCCCCTCCCCTCCACCCTCACACTAGGTAGTCACCACCGCCCATGTGACCCCGTAATCATAGTGACCTTGTGACCCCATGATCCTAGTGACCTTGTTAACCTGGTGACCTCGTGATGCTGGTGTGACCCCTACGTAACACCCTTGTGCTATAACCAAATCATTCTCGTGTGACCTGTGTTCTTGGTGAACTTGTGGCACCACTGTAACATGTTTGTGACGTGTCTATAACAATATGTGGTTAGAATCGCTATGCCATCACCCTGACCCGGCCATCGTAGTGAGAACTGTTGTAATATATAAAGTGTTCGTGGAGTCCTTCAAGTACCGAGTAGAGTGTTATGTAAGCCACGCACACCTCATCATTATTACACTGTTAGAAAATTCAGTATTTTTTACATGTTTAATTTGTATTTCCGACCAGGAAAACGTAATAATTTGAATTACTTTTTTTGTTCTGTAAAATATTTCAGACACTCTCTTTCTCTGTTTCAATTTGTTTAATTACAGTATGAATATAAACTGACATTTTATCATACTATATACACTTCATGATGCAAAGAACATTTAAAATTGCATGTTAATGCTGTTATTTCTATATGTGATTACTGAATATGAGGTTGGCGGGTGTTTGTGCTTCACGGTCGTCGTGTGTCTGTGTTTGTTTACATTATTTCAAAGAGCGCCACATCATCCCATGGGGGGGGGGGGGGGGCGCTGGCGGAGTGGTACCCCTCTTGCCTCGCAAGCATGATGTCACGGGTTCGATTCCCGGGCCGGCAGAAGTTGTTTGGACACTCTTCCTAGTCCCCTTGGTCCCTGTTCACCTAGCAATAATGTAGGTACCTGCTGTAAATCGAAAGTTGCAAATTCGTATTCAGGGACAAGTTGTTGGAGCTTCCAATAACTTCCAACAATCTGTTAATTCAACAAATATTTTATGTTAAAATATATACAGAATCTCTGTAAATTATACAGAAAATGTTTGGCAACAATATAACCAGAGAATTTTATGTAAATTTTACAAGATTTTTTTAACACTGTACCTCCAGCGACAGGTAATTAATCACTTCACTTGGACATAAACAATGCAATGAAACTTCTCCATAACTCCACTTAGCAACTTTTTTTTTTTTTATAGTTTCAACCTTTTTTTTTCCGGATAATAATTTCTACTTTTTTCATAATTATTCCTTCAAAACTCAGCCCCAATATGTGGAAAGGTGCCGGGATATGTATTGTCATCACCCGCTTCCGTAAAAGATAATTTCTATTGGCTAATTTGATGTCATCCGCGGCGTGTTCCCCTACCTCATTGGCTGTTTGGTGAGAGGAACACTGGGCTCTTGTGTTTACGTCACCTGACTTACTTGGTACTGTATATGGGGGGGGGGGGGATACAAGCAACACAGTGGTTAGAGTTATACTTGTTTTAATCTGGTATGTGTCTACATCTCTCTCTCTCTCTCGCCTCAGCCACCACTCCTCTTGCCTCAGCCTTTCCTCTTGCCTCAACCTTCCCTCTTGCCTCAACCTTCCCTCTTGCCTCACTCTCCCTTTTGCCTCAGCCTCCCTCTTGCCTCAGTCACCACTCCTCTTGCCTCATCTCGGCCATTAAAATCCCACAGACACTGACCCGTGTTGATCTTGTTAGTGACACCGAGGTACACTTAGTCACCCGGCAAATAGCATATTACGTGGAGGTAAGCTGGGGGTGGGGGGGAGAGGGGTGAGGGAAGTTAGATACCAGGGTTGTGATAGCTGGTGGTGGGTGGAGGTGAGACGGGGAGAAGAAAGGAGGAAAGGGGGGGGGGGTGTCTCAAGGTGGGGTGAGATATACAACACGAGGCTGCTACACAATACAACTCACCTGCCCTTACCTCAACCTCACCTTTATTAACCCCAGGACTCACCTGTAAATTCCAGTACATTAAACTAGACGCAAACAAAACTTAATGACCTACCGCTTATTGAGGTTAAAGTTGTGTCCAAGGTAACCAGTTTATATAGGTATTATACATTATATAACATTGTCCTCTTAAGATATAATATGACCTTATTTGTGGTGGTTGTCATCTTCACTACCAAGGAAAATACAGGGTGTCCTTAAATGATTACCCTGATTAAAGCATGAGAACGTACTGTGTTTTTTTTTTGTTTTATTAAGGGTAATCATTTATGGACACACTGTATGTTGTTGTTGTTTTTTTGTATGTGTGTTATTCAGGTTATGGTCTATGGGAATGGGCGACCTGAGAGATGGATGGTTGAACTTTCTTCTTGTTCTTCTTATTTCTTGTTGTTGATGTTGTTGTTATTATTCTTCACTACAGCTTCTTCCCGACTGACTGTTTATGGCCTGTGGTCCCCTAAATACCTTCCTCTGTTCGTATTTATTTACAGTCTTGTAAGTAGAGTCGAGGGTCTTATTTAGCAGTGTAAATATGGTCTTCTAATCAGGTAGTCTCTCTCTCTCTCTCTCTCTCTCTCTCTCTCTCTCTCTCTCTCTCTCTCTCTCTCTCTCTCTCTCTCTCTCTCTCTCTCTCTCTCTCTCTCTCTCTCTCTCTCTCTCTCTCTTCCCGTTGCCTAAATTGCAACCCACCTGACGCCTCCCCCCCCCTTTCCTCCTGCCGCCCACCCCTTCTCCCCAACCGGCCAGACCCCCTATCTCCCCCCCCCCTCCCCCAGCAGGCCCATAATTCCTATGTAAATGAGTTAAAGTGGGCGGACTCCAACACCAGCCCCCCTTAGCCCCCTCATGTAAGGGTTCAGTAATGTCACTAATCCTGCATATCTGTCTTATTAGTAGTGGCTTCCCCTCTCTATCCCCTATCCTTCCCATCCTGTCCCCTCACCCTCTCTTTTTTCTCCTATTCTTCTCCCTTCTCTCCCATCTCTCATCCGCCCTTTCTGTCCTCTCCTTCCTATTCCCTTTCCTCTCTCTATCCCCTTTCCTCCCTCCCCCCCCCCCTCCCTTCACTCACTGCTCACCACTCCTGCCTACTGATTCTGGGGGTGTGAGGGGAAACTGTCTAATAGTAGGTTAGGTTAGACTAGGTTAGGTTAGGCTAGGTTAGGTTAGCAGCCTGGCGTGAGGTAGACAGTCAAGAGTGTGAAGTACTGAGAGACAGACAGACAGTCAGTGTGTTGAGTGTAACAGTGTTCGCTCCTCAGCATCGTGTTTATATCCTCATCTGTTGGGGAATTTACCCTTATCGCCTCAGAAAGTCGCCGCCTCCTCGCTCAACGGTCTATCTTAGTTGGCGTGAGAGTAATGTCCTGTTTACCCGGAGGAAAATGCCTCGTGTCAATGTGGAATTCAACTCTATCGTCCCAGGAAATTGTTCGTCTCATATAGTATCTGACACGTTATCTCCAGCCTCTATCTGATGTATTTGTAGTGTGTAAGTGTACTTGAATTAAAAGTATTATTGTCTAATGGTAGACCCTGCTGCCACATGGCATCACGAAAATTGTGACCAAGTCCCAGGTTGCTGATCTGACTTTCTGCCTCATTTACACACGATTGCAGGGTCTCAATTATTTCTCTTACTTTGACAACACAATATACATATACTGTATTGTTTCTCACTTTTGATCTTTTTTGTTTCATTTTTGTATTTTTATGGTTCTTTATTATTATTATTATTATTATTATTATTATTATCATCATTATTATTTTATTATTGTTTTCAATTTTATTTACTATGAATTATTATTATTATTATTATTTCATTATTTTGTTTTCAATTTTATTTACTATGAATTATTATTATTATTATTATTATTATTATTATTATTATTATTATTATTATTATTATTATTACAAATACATTTTTGCCCCCCAGGCCCCGTTGTGGGTCAGTGACCTGTGCCCGGGTGGGCTAATCCCCGTAAGAAATATAATAAAAAAAGTGTACTTGAATAATAAGTAGAGTGTAAGTGTACCTGAATTGTAAGTGGTTTCTGTGTCTTCATGGGCCACCTCACCACTCTCACTTCCTTACCACATTTGGCGTCGATCTGGCCAGTTGTTCCAACCTGCTCATACCCCTTACTATCACCTTGAGGTACTCCTAACCTACCGGGGATCTGTGACGAGCAAGGCAGTGTTAGAGACATGTTATCATAGCTCTTAACACCCCTGGCTCCTCGTGTTAAGAAATAGGGAAGGACTTTGCCAGATCAGTGAGTGTATAATAATTGATGCTTAGGTTATTGGTTGATGAGGGTGTGTTGCTGTTAGTGTTGATGATGCGCGTAAAAATTCTTTTATATATTGAATTTGTTTTCCGTCTTGGTGGATAGTGTTGTTGACGAGTGACTGGATGGATGGCCTCGTTGTAGAGTTATGGTGGAGGTGAGGAGGAAGTGTTAGTGGTGCGGAGTCCTTGACCTTAGTGGAGGTGGAGTGTGTTGAGGAGTGGAGGTGGAGTGTGTTGAGGAGTAGAGGCTGCACCCACCTGTCCTCACCGCGATGAGTCACCTGCTTCAGTGAGTCAAGTGAGATTTTTAAGGACGAAGTGACCTCATTCTTGGCTGGTGTTATCAGTTATCGTCATCAGCGGGTCATGGTGTGCTGGTCTGCCAAACTTCTCACGTCTACGAAATATTGCCCCGGTGTCTCCGCATCCTCCCCTCACACTGTTACTTCTCCACACAGGGTATAGGGTGGTACAACCAGTGTCTGTGGGCCACCTGGTGATTTTGAGAGTTGTGTTGCTCTGGTGGCCACATTGTAGTACACTATGAATTAATTATTACTTAAAGGTAAGTGACGATGGTGACCGAGTGTAAGGCGTTGGCATAAAGTTGTGAATTAATTGGAAGTTTGCGTGTGGCTGGTGGTTAGGTGAGCGGTGGGTGGTGGTGGCGACGTTGAATCACGTCAGCTGTGCAACAACTTTAACCAAGACCGGCGTTAGGACCTTTGTGTTTCTTTCTTGTATATGTAACGGGTGTAGGTCTTATCATCGTCACCATCATCGTCACCATCATCACCACCATCTTCGTCACCATCACTTCAAATGATATTGACGTCGCAGATAGATTGAGGCGGTGTGTCCCTGAGTGTTGGAGGAGGAGGAAGGTCATGTGATACTGATTGATGACGGTGATTGACTCTAAGACAGGGAGTGACACTTTAGTCGCCCCTTTACACCACTGACAGACAGACAGACAGACAGGATCAGCAAGGGGGAGATGGTGGGTAGGGGGAGAAGGAGATGGGGAAGGGGGATAGTTAGGTGTGGCGGTGTGAGAGAAAGTGGTATAGTGTTGTAAGCTTGTGTTTAAAAGAGACGCTGGTGGTGTTAGTGGTGTTGATCATCAGTCACCACACAAGGGGCGGGCGTCATGTGGTAGTGGCCGCTGGAAACACCATATATCAAAGGTGTGTGTGTGTGTGTGTGTGTGTGTGTGTGTCGTGCAGCAGGTATGCGAGGTGTAATGGACATGTAGAACTGGCACATATCCTCTCTTTCAATGTCCGAGTGACACGCAGGGGTACAATACTATATGTAAACTGTATATATATATATGTAACCCAAAATTAGTGAAGAACCATTTATTTTTGGCGTTCATTACCTTCAATATTCTCACCTGTGTCCCATTATCATTTGCACAGGTAGCCAGCACCGTCCTGCCAATGTTTCCTGGAAGTGTGACGTTACTTTATAATTCACGATGTTACGCGTTATATTAATATTAAATCGTTGTGCTGTTGTCACGCTCACTGCACTATCTTGGAGACCCTAGTGGCGACATCTGGTAATTACGTCTTCAGCCTCGAGGGTAGACTTGTGAATTTTTGGTTTATTAAGTGTTGAAGCAGCATGTGTGTGTGTGTGTGTGTGTTAGTGTGTGTGTGTGTGTGTGTGTGTGTGTTAGTGTGTGTGTGTGTGTGTGTGTGTGTGTGTGTGTGGACAGTGTATAGTGAGAGGATGGGTTGGGTTGGGTCGGGTCGGGTCGGGTTTGGGTTGGGTTGGGTTGGGTCGGGTCGGGTCGGGTCGGGTCGGGTCGGGTTGGGTTGGGTTGGGTCGGGTCGGGTCGGGTCGGGTCAGGCTAGGTAGGTTATTAAGGGAGTGTTAGTGAGGGTCCTGACCTTTACTTACAGTCCTCCTTCAAGGATTATTGATTCATCTTGACTATTAAAAGTACAATGCATCTGCTGTGTTTGCTATTAATTAGATAATATAGTCGTTGTCGGGGGGGCTGGGATGGTCACCAATATTGTCGTTGTCGGGGGTGGGATGGCAACGAAGATAATATAGTCGTTGTCGGGGGGGCTGGGATGGTCACCAATATAGTCGTTGTCGGGGGTGGGATGGTCACCAATATAGTCGTTGTCGGGGGTGGGATGGCAACGAAGATAATATAGTCGTTGTCGGGGGGGCTGGGATGGTCACCAATATAGTCGTTGTCGGGGGTGGGATGGCAACGAAGATAATATAGTCGTTGTCGGGGGGCTGGGATGGCAACCAGTAATATTTCACGAGTTGCCATCATAAATCTCGTTGATGATCCGGGCTGTAAAATATTTAACAAGGGCGCCATCATATATTACTCCCATGGTGACGTGTGTGATGGCGGTGATGATAAAATGTTATGACACTGATAATTTAATGCATGTTTATTGTTATGTTTTGGTGTGTGTGTGTGTGTGTGTGTGTGTGTGAAGGAAGCAGGCCGCCACCTTCTATGATTCACCATAAACCATCCACGAAATAATTCCATAAACAAATTTTTCCCTTCCCCCTCTCTTCAGTCAGTGGGTGGCTCTGTGGTGGTCACCGTCCATCTGTCTGTCAGTCTGTCTACCTTTTTCAATGAAGTTACCATCGTGAACTAGGGGTTTAAACTTCAATCTCTATGTGTTAATGCATGTTGTGTCTACAGAACTACTCTACGTGTATGGTAACGAGCGCCACCTATGTATTGTAGATCACATCTCTTATATTTCATGGTTGTTACAGAAGTTGTTGAAATGTTGTAATCATGTTCTTTCCTCGTGTTTGCTTTAATTGATATTTGTGTTTATTTGTGTATCTTGAGTTGTGTGTGTGTGTGTACGTTGATTAGTATGTACGTGTGTGTCTCCCAGCTGTATAATTATCATATAACGTTTACGGAGAATCTTTTACGGGATTCATCTTATTAAAATGATCGACTTCATCTTCTCCACAAGGCCCCGTGGTGTTGGGGGTGAGCCAGGCTGTGTAGTGCTTCAGGCGGTCACGGCTTAGTGTCCAGTGTTAGCACTTGAGGCGGAGAAGAGCGCTCGTGGATGGTGAAGGGGGGTATAGTTGAATCAGGGAGAGGATGTAGCGGTAATGGTGGAGAGTGGACGGGTGTGGTGGTAGACCCAGGTGGGGTGGGGGGGGGGGGGTCTCCTGAAGGACTGAGGAGTAGAGAGAGGTGGTCGGAGGAAATGAGTTTTTTCAGGAGAGTGTGGTAGACAGGTACGGTAGTGAGGGTACATATAAACGTGAACCAGGGAGTGAACGAGGCCTTACCTGGTGCTGCACCTGGTCAGCTCCCCCAAGGTGGCTGAGGAACAGGTGTGCGAGACAAGAACATCTATTGTGGCTCACCCTGTGCGTGGGTTATCTCTCTACGTCTACCTAGTCTCCATCCCCTTCCTCCTCCTCCTTCCTCTCCCCTCTCCTCCTCCTCCCCCCCCTTCCTCCTCCTTCTTCCTCTCCCCCTTCCTCCTCCTTCCTCTCCCCCCTCCTCTCCCTTCCTCTCCCCCTCCTCTCCTTCTCCCCTTCCTGTGCCCACACTTGCTCCTCTCCTCGGCAGGCTGTACTGTGTTGGTGTACGTGTTGTGTAGGTGTAGTGGTTACCTGTGTGTGTGTGTGTGTGTGTGTGTGTGTGTTGGTTTATGTGTATGATGTATTCATAGTTTAATATGTTGGTGTACGTAGATGTAGACCTTAGTTATGGAGCATCAGTGTACGTGATTGCATGTGTAGGTGTATTATGTAAACTGTGTTGCGATGTATATACTGACTTTATATAAATGTCGTGTACACATATGGACACACAGTGTAGGTGTACTCACATAGTACACAAGTGTGTTTAACGGATTGACTACATAATCGGAGAGTCACTCTTGATGTCGTGGGTAACTGTGCCCGTCTTGTATTCTTAACCAGGTCAGGTCTAGCCACTCTTGGCCCCGTGAACAACACTAAAGGACACTCCTCCTTCAGCGCCACAATCGGCCTCCGCCTCGATATCGATTCTTTAGTCAGTGTTGAACAATTGGTTAGAGCCCATGACCGGAGTGTGAGAGATGTGTGAGAGGGCGCCAGTGACGGGGCTCACCTGTCCACTCACCGCTCCCGGGAGACTGGTGCTACCCCCCAGGGTGTGAGACACCCTCAGGTGCCGGCCACGTGGATGTTGAGGGACACTCCTAGGGAGTTGGGTGGGTAGGGTGGCGCGTCGGAGTGATGGTGAACCATGCGCAGTGCCTACCCCCTCCTGGTGGACCAGAACGGCTGGAGTGTAGGTAACTGTAGGGACCCCACCTCCTTACTGCGATCTGTGGGCGTTGACCTCTCGCGCCCCGCCCATCATCACCACTCTCAGCACTCCAACCATGATATTGAGATTCACGTGGAGGACCCCCCGTCGTCCTTCAGCCACGAGTACCCGCAGCCCTTGGCCACCACACACGGGGAAAGGGCCGCGACCCTGGGTGGATCACCAGAGTACCGGACCCTTAAGAGGAAGTCAGGTGACAACGCCCGTACCTCTTCCATCAATAGGACGGTTCAGCGCCTCCAGCTGAGCATCCACCCTGAACCCGACCTACGCTTAGAAAACAGACGTGTAGAAGGACGTTCCGACGTACGGTCGGACAGTCGTTCAGACAGCCGGAATCAAAACACCGGGTCCTCTCGGAGCTCGGCAGCGAGCACTGCCACGCCTCGCAACTCTCCCAGGACAACATCTCCCCGAACATCTCCCCGAACAACGTACGGGGGGAGGCGGCAGGAGGGCGTGCACCCCGGGGGTGCCGCGGGCTTGGAGCAGCAGGACCGACAGCCCAACCACCGGGAGGACTACACTCGAGGCAGCAATGGGACTGGCAACTGTGGGGTGGCCCACCCCGCCTTCAGCCTGCCCATGATGCGTCCTTCCCGGCCCTCGGAGCTCTCCCTCTGCTGCTCCTCCCCAGAGTATTACTACAACGAGGAGAGGCTGCGACAGGAGCCTGAGCCGGGTCTGCTCAACTGTTGTGACACCAAGATCTCGTGCTGCCCCTGTTCTCCCTGCTGTGAGCCCTACTGCCCTGTGGGTCACATGAACACCGTGTGTATGTCGCTCATCTGTAGCGGCATCATACTTTTCATCATCCTCTCCCCGCTCTTCCATTACCTCGTCCCCTCCTAGGTGGCGCCGCCAGGGACGCCCACCCAGTTCTTACGCCCACCTCACCAGACACCCATCTCACAGGCCCAGCTCTTCTTGGCTGACGCTAGTGTGATGGCGGGCGTGGTATTGTTGTGGGCGCTCCCTCCTGTTGACCTACATGACACACTGTTGAGGTGAGTAAAGAGGATAATCATCAGGCACCTGTGCCTCTTACACTGACATGCTGCCCTCCACCTCCCTCCATTTCCCTTCTCCTCCCTACCTCCCCCACCACGTTCTCCCATCCCCACCACCTCCCTTCATCTCCCAGCAGCACCCTCCAGCCCTCCTCTGCCTTCCTACACCCTTCCACACCCCGCTCCATCCTCCGTCACTTCCCTTCATCACCTCCCTCCATCTGCACCACTCTCCTCCAACCCCCCCCCCCCCACATCCCACATCCTCCTTCACCTCCTTCCATCCCCCTCCACCTCCCTCCATGCCCCCTCCACCTCCCTCCATGCCCCCTCCACCTCCCTCCATGCCCCCTCCACCTCCCTCCATGACCCCTTCACCTTCCTCCACACCTCCCTCCATGCTCCCTCCACCCCCTCCACCTACCTCTAGCCCCGCCAACAACATCCACACTACTACCACTCATCACTATCCGCAGACTCATGTTGTGCATGTGACCTTGTAAGGCAGCTGTTGTTTATATTATGTGTGTTTATTGTTGATCTTTCTTTCTTTCTTTCTATTACCTTAATAATACAAGTTATCAGTATACTTTTAAAGGCCAGGTCTGCAAGTTATCACACGTCCAGATTCAGCCAAGTCCAAATCTGACAACACACTGAATCAGCCAAGTCCAAAGATAACATTAGAGTGAATCAGTCGATTACTCTGTCGTGTTAGCGTGTCCCATCTCTCTTAGGGCTCAAGCTAGGGGTCTGGTGAGTGGTGCTGGGGCCAACAGGGTCATCTGCCTCCTCCTCCTCCTCCTCTTCCCCCTCCTCCTCCTCCATCTCTTCCTGCTCCTCCTCTTCTTCTCCTCTTCCTCCTCCTCTTCTTCCTCTTCTCCTTCCTCCTCCTCTTCTTTAATTTCTTCCACTTCCCCCCCCCACCTCCCATACTTTTCACCGTCTTTTTTCTTCTTTTTCCTCTTCCTCCTCCCTACCACCTTTCTCCTCCCCGCCTCTTTCATTCTCCCCACCCCTATTTCCTCCCCACCACCTACTTCCTCCTCCCCACCACCACCTACTTCCTCCTCCCCTTCCCCACCACCACCTACTTCCCCACCACCTACTTCCTCCTCCCCTTCCCCACCACCTTCCCCACCACCTACTTCCTCACCACCTACTTCCTCACCACCTTCCTTACCACCTACTTCCTCCTCCCCTTCCCCACCACCTACTTCCTCCTCCCCACCACCACCTACTTCCCCACCACCTACTTCCTCCTCCCCTTCCTCACCACCTTCTCCTTCCTCCTGTTCCTACTGAAGAAGGGTATTCCAGGAGAACGCAGTGGTGCCCTACAGTATTGATTGATGGTGGGAGCCTCACATCATCTTGTTAGCGAGGCTCATGAGTCATCAATATCGGTCTGTGACGTCTTAGTCCCCCTGGGAGTCTCATGTAGGAGGGGGGTAGGGAGGGGGGGATGGTGGATAGGGAAGGAGAAAAGGGGGATGGGAGGGAGGTTGAGAGGGTGATGGGACGGAAGGCAGTAGGGAAGTGAGGATGGGATGGGAGGGAGGATGGGAGGGTAGCGAGGATGGGAGGGTAGCGAGGATGGTAGGGTAGTGAGGATGGGAGGGAAGGTTGATGGGAGGGTAGTGAGGATGGTAGGGTAGCGAGGATGGGAGGGTAGTGAGGATGGGAGGGTAGTGAGGATGGGAGGGGAGGTAGCTCATCTTATAGAATCCTCTCTACTTCCTTCCCTAAATATTTCAATGGACGTCTCTCTTCACGTCCTCTCGTCTGGTCAATCACTTCTACCACATCAAAGCATCATTCACCACCACTTGCTGCCACCTCTTACTGCCACCTCTTACTGCCACCTCATACTGCCACCTCATACTGACACCTCTTACTGACACCACTTCCTGTCACCTCTTACTGACACCACTTCCTGTCACCTCTTACTGACACCACCTCCTGCCACCTCTTCACCAGCATGTGGGTAGAAGGTCACATTACCCCTGGAGACGTACACAGTCAGGACACCAGAAACAAGACAACAGAAAAAGATAAAAATAAACAAAAAGTCACAAGCAGAAGAAATATTTCAAGAGAACGAGAGAATAATTTTTTTTACGTGACAAAGAGAGAGAGAGAGAGAGAGAGAGAGAGAGAGAGAGAGAGAGAGAATTGTTGTGTTGTGTGTGTTGCCTGTGATCAGTGAAATGAAGGAAACAGGGGTGGGATAAACCAAAGTCTCTGTCAGTGGTGCCGTGAGTGATCCTGCTGGGCTAGTGTGTGTGTGTGTGTGTGTGTGTGTGTGTGTGTGTGTGTGTGTGTTGCTGGAGCCTCAGGTGTTGGAACAGTCATGTGCCCTCGTGTATTTGATGTTTGATCCACTGCAGTATAATATATCTTCTTAATGGTAACAAAACAATGATTGTCGTTGTGGTGTGTATCTGGTGTTGATTGTTATTGTTAGTGAGATTTTGTCCTCTTATCCAGTCTTCTCTTCTCTTCTCTTCTCTCCTCTTCTCTTCCCTCTCAGCAGCCATCCCTTCACACCTCACCCTTTAACATATTTCCTTCTCATCTTATATTCTCTCAGTCTCTCGTTTCCCTGACCTCCTGTCGTTGTGTGTTTCCTCTCACTGCCTTGGCCCCTGGACCAACTCACACCCTGGGGGGGGGGGGGCATGGGCCGGGGGACGCAGATAGTGCCAGAGTGGGAGATGGGGCGGGGGGGGGGGAGGGGCAGGAGGGAGATACGGCTGGGTCTAAATTGTTTGGGACCGGCGTCACATTTGGAAGTGGTCCAGTCGTCTATTATTCTGGAGGACGATGATGGATGCTGCCCCAGTCACCTCCTAGCCTCCTTCTTGCACTTTAGTCCTCTTCCTCCTCTCATTTTTCTCTCCTTTTTGTCATTTCTCCTTTTTTTATTATTACCCGTCTTTATCATCCTTTTCCTTTCATCTTCATAACTCTCTCTCTCTCTCTCTCTCTCTCTCTCTCTCTCTCTCTCTCTTGTGGTGAGGATTTTCCGGGGCCCAGTGTTAGGTCGTGGCGTGGGAGGCGCTCCAACAACCAGAGAGGAATAACATTGTGGGCGGCCACTTATCAATAGAGCAGAGGTGGTGTGTGTGTGTGTGAGAGAGAGAGAGAGAGAGGATGGGAGGCGGCAGTTGTAGAGGCTTATAGACCTGGAGGAGTGAGAGTGCCAGCCAGAGATACTACTTTCTCCTCTATTACTTTTGTCCGTTTGTCTGTCTGTCTGTCTGTGTGTAATAGTTCTTTGAAGTGTTTTATGTGAGACTTATTAACCTGTGAGTGGTTACATATTCCCTTTATGTGCTCCAGGATACCATGTGAGACTCTGGGTACAATTGGGATAATTCAGGTAAACATTGTGGGCTTATGCTCCTGAAGGTGGAACTTAGTGTGGAGGATGGTTACGCCGTCCCTCCTACAACGCTCCTTCTTTCTGGATATAATTGCAGAAGTTTTTGCATTCTGCTCGTCCCAGCACAAACTAATCTAGAATTTATCATCGTTGTCGGTAATAGGACGCGACTGTTTTAATTTGTTCCAGTAATGAGTTGTGCGTGTGTCGTGCTCTGACTGTACATGTTGCATCACAGCTGGTACACCGACACTTCACCTGTTACTAGATATGACTGTACAAGTACACCCCAGTTGGTTCACCAGAATCTTGTTGCATGCTTTAAATGCTATTTTTGTGCACTACTGATGGTGCTCAAGCATTTCACCTGATTCCTGCACAATTAGGAAAGTGTGGCGGTGTTGGGTTACGAGAGGTTTTTAGGTCTCCCATAACAGTTAGTCCTGATAGTCCTGGCAGCTCACTTGATACGCCTTCCGTGTGTGTGTGTGTGTGACCTTAATTGTTTGTCATCGGTCATGCATCACTTAAATGTACAGTCGCCTGCACTTATACCTGGTACAGTGGTTGGCGCATTTTGTGAGATGTGGCAACTGTATGGGATGTTTATCATCCTTAGTCTGGCTACTATTCCTAGGTTCCGTTTGGCCATCGGGAGTTTTAATACGATGTAAACAAACACAGAGTTGTCACATCTCACAAAACCCGCCAGCCACTGTACCAGGTATAAGTGCAAGCGACTGCACGCATTATAAAGTGGTGAGGAGGACAATAGTGTGTATTTATTTTGTCAGGAAAAGTGATCTAAGTTTGCTCAAGTTAGATTATCAACACACTCTTGGGGGTAAAGTTTAAACCATAAAAACCTTCCCTGGCCTGATGTAACCAGTCTCTCTCTCTCTCTCTCTCTCTCTCTCTCTCTCTCTCTCTCTCTCTCTCTCTCTCTCTCTCTCTCTCTCATTATCTGTTACCGCACATTCTATACCTTCACTTTCCAGGTTTTATTGTGTAAGTGTAATTAAAAACTGAAGCTAGATATGAAATGAGCTGAGGAAGGAAGGCAAGAAAGAAGGGAGTATTTCTGTTATCAAAAACAAAATGGAATGTTGACTATAAAACTCTCTAATATTAAAAGCTGTTTCCCAAGAATTAACTAACCATTAATAGGTGTTTTCCTCTCCACCATTGTTCAGTATTTTCATAATGTAGATAGAGGGCGGGGAGGGTGGGGGGTTATTTATCACCTACTGAGTCTCCTGTTTGTTGTTTTGTGAATCATTAATCGCATAGTACTGTATAATAAGGCCGTGTAGGAGTACCTCTTATATATAGTGTGTGGGTCTGTATGGGTAAATGTGATTAGGTATTTGTTTGTTGATGTTTTTTGCAGAGCCATTTTTACTTTTTATTTATTTATTATTATTATTATTATTATTATTATTATTATTATTATTATTGTTGTTTAGTTATTACAGCCGGCCTAACACTCTCTCTCTCTCTCTCTCTCTCTCTCTCTCTCTCTCTCTCTCTCTCTCTCTCTCTCTCTCTCTCTCTCTCTCTCTCTCTCTCTCTCTCTCTCTCTCTCTGCAGTACACAGCATGCTATAGATCCAGGTGGTGAAGCTTAGGTTAGGATAGGCTAGGCTAGGCTATGCTAGGTTAGGTTAGGTTAGGTTAGGTTAGGCAATTCTAGCCGAGGAACACAGCGATCAGAGGAGAGAGTTTCAATCTGGGGTCCATTCTTATGTTAATGTGGGCGTGTTTTTTCGGCACCGTCAGGAAGAGAGAGAGAGAGTTTTACCTCGGCCAAGACTCACGGTGGTGGCTATTGGCAGCGGGGGCCATAATTTGCGACGTGTGTGTGTGTGTGTGTGTGTGTGTGTGTGTGTGGAAGGGCTTAAGTCTGACTGTATGTCTGTTATTTACTTAAGTGTTGCAGTAGAATTTTAATTAGACTCAAACATTTAATTATAGCTAGTAAGACTTGTTATAGGAATTACGACGATAACTATATAAGATGAGGAACAACTGGGAGTGAGGAACAACTGGGAGTGAGGAGCAACTGGGAGTGAGGAACAACTGGGAGTGAGGAACAACTGGTAGTGAGGAACAACTGGGAGTGAGGAACAACTGGGAGTGAGGAACAACTGGTAGTGAGGAACAACTTGGAGTGAGGAACACCTGGGAGTGAGGAACAACTGGGAGTGAGGAACAACTGGGAGTGAGGAACATTAACGGAGGCGAGGTGTTCTTATGTTCCGTATGGCTGTCGGTTCATGTTCCACCATGTTCCACCTGTCACTTGTGGAGGACAGGTGTGGACAGTGTTACTCAGGGCTGTCTACTGCAACTTAAACCCCCAATCAACCCAGCTGTGAAACCTCTATTTAACGGACTATATGGAGAGGAAATTCCGTTATATCGAGGATCCTGTAGATGTGAAAACCTCCATTTAACGAACTATATAGACATAATCTAACGGATTATAAGGAGATAAAAGTCCGTT
>CAUDMG010003559.1:0-137500 GCA_958450375.1 Homarus gammarus | reverse complement strand
GAGCCATAAATAATAGTTTTGGCGGGAAGGAATCAGTGAGCGGTACACGGTAGAGCTCCGTGGTTGTGGTTCCTCCGACACTGTTCACCCAGATTTAACTGTCGTTTAATTTTTATCTCAAGACAAATTTCTACGAGTGTGGGTAATTATAGCAACTTTTCTCCTCGGTATAAAGGAGCATAAGAACAGTTTAAAATTACCTTTGATGTTTTTATATACCAGTGGGCCCGTAGGCATGACCTACTTGCCGCCTCATAAGGAAAATAAAGTTCCTTAAAACTTTTATTTTTCAAGTTGGTTCTTTGTTTAATGAGTTTTTTTATTATGATTTTTTTATTCGTAGTAATGTTACAGGTTTTTGGAATATGTTACTGTTAAGAGTTATATATAGTTTATTTTATCAAGCTGTAGCGCCATTCGTTTTCTGCTTCATGTGTGGCTACCTCCCCCAGTACAGGTGTTCATAAGTCATTGTCAGACCACAGGATAACGGGGATTATTGTGCCGCCTCTCTACTACGGACTCCTCTTACCCCCTCCCCTCCCCTCCCCTGAGAAGACAATATTCCTAGCTCGTTTGAATACCAAATTGCCCCGTTTGTTTACAGTCTTGAATGTGGGAGATAGATGTTATGGATGTTCCCTCCTGCTGGGTCAGTCAACGCCGTTGTTCCCACTGACTGCTGAAATTTCCAACTGCTATTGAGTGTTCGTGTTGGTGTAGTTCTCGATTCCCAGCCGTAACTCGTGAGGTTATCAGATTTATTACACACTACGTCGTGCATACCTCTGGTGGCCTCCTGGCGCCTGTGGTAGGAATTTAGATTCACGGGAACCCCTAGTGAGGAAGGTTGAGGAGTAAGGAGAGGCTCGGCTCCACGCAACAGCTGGGCACCACCGCTGTTTATTATGACTTTCTGATAAAACTTACACCCGTTCAGCCTCTCCTGTTTACTCTGGCTCACTAGGAAAAATGTAGCTGTGTGTGTGTGTGTGTGTGTGTGTGTGTGTGTGTGTGTGTGTGTGTGTGATGAAAAAGTTAAAATAAGATGAGTAACGTCTAAGATAGCTTCACTGTAGTATGAGGTGTTGCGGGAGAGAGTTGGGTGAAGTATCTCTGACATTCTACACTCGCTAAAGTTCCCGGAATTAAGTTAAGAACTGTCAGTGGTCTTAGTTGGGTGGTGGGGGGGGGGGGGGGTCTCGACAATATTACTAGAAAACATCTGGTGGTGAAGGAGGAACTAGTGATGATAAAGGTGATGGTGAGGATCTTACTACACCACACGTTACTATACCAGACTTGAGGACACACGGTAACTCAACCTCACCAAAAAAACAACAAATTCCTCCGGTACTTTAAGTGAGCTATTCCGGGACACAGGTGAGAGGAACAACATATTTACCTATGGAGATAATAGTGATAAAAAGATAAGATGGTCCAAGTTGTTGTAGTGGTGGAAGTGCGCATTAGTCCGAGATATGATTAACAGGTACTTGAATAACAGGTAAGCCCAAAATGACATTGTTTACCTTGGCATCATTTCGACAGGTGTAAAAGCTTATTGAGAGTATAAGAGTATTTTATTAAGGATAGGTCTTTCAGCTTAGGGTGGGTCGCTTACCTGACTTGGAAAATAAACTTCAGGAAAGAGAGCGAGAGAGAGAGCGAGCGAGAGAGAGAGAGAGAGAGAGAGAGAGAGAGAGATCCAAGCTTCCAGACAGGTAACTCGAGACGCGAGGAATGTTGATGATTATAATCTACAGGTTGGCTCATAGGTCTCACACCATGGGACGATTAATATCCTCTCTCTCTCTCTCTCTCTCTCTCTCTCTCTCTCTCTCTCTCTCTCTCTCTCTCTCTCTCTCTCTCTCTCTCTCTCTCATTTAACAATGCTGCCAACTCTAATAATAAAGCATCAGTTCACACAATGATGAGAACAATGACTCTTATAGGACACCACCCTCCCTCCACGGACAGAGTGAATTACCCCCATCCTGTCTTTAAAAAGTTATCGAGAATGGTGAGGTAATCCGATAACCCAACCCCTCACACACCCCCTCACCCCCACTTCCCCCCTCCCAGCCCCTCCCCTCCCAGCCCCTCCCCTCTCCCGAAGCGCCGCCTTAATCATCCTGGGAACACAAACATAGTGGTTATCAAGTTTCCGCTGTCAACTGGGTACGTAAAGTGATTAGTACTAAACACCTATGCAACATGTCGGGTCAACTAGGAAAAAAATAGAGGGACAATAATGAAGTAATTAGCCGTTAATGACGTGCTATTAACCTTGTCGTAATGATGATTCTGCTTGTGTGTGTGTGTGTTAATTTCCGGGTTAAAATTACAAGAAACTGACTAATTTTCAGGTCAACGTAATAATCCAGCATTTACCTTTTAATTAGGTTTGTTAATATGGGGCTGTATACCTGTACCGTATGTGTGGGAAATGACTGTAAAGCGATGATGGTGGTGGTGGTGGTGACGGTGGTGGTGGTGCTGGTGGTGGTGGTGGTGGTGGTGCTGGTGCTGGTTGTGGTGATGGTGGTGCTGGTTGTGGTGATGGTGGTGCTGGTTGTGGTGATGGTGGTGCTGGTTGTGGTGATGGTGCTGGTGCTGGTTGTGGTGATGGTGGTGCTGGTTGTGGTGCTGGTGGTGCTGGTTGTGGTGATGGTGGTGCTGGTTGTGGTGATGGTGCTGGTGCTGGTGCTGGTTGTGGTGATGGTGGTGCTGGTTGTGGTGATGGTGCTGGTTGTGGTGATGGTGGTGCTGGTTGTGGTGATGGTGCTGGTGCTGGTGCTGGTTGTGGTGATGGTGGTGCTGATGAGGAAGATCATCATCATCATCATCATGGTGATGATGAAGAAGTGTTACCAGGTTATGCAAGCTGTCTGTTTTACAACTGTTTTGATGAATAAGATAAAGAGGAGAGAGAGAGAGAGAGAGAGAGAGAGAGAGAGAGAGAGAGAGAGAGAGAGAGACTGCACCCCCTCAGTACACCCCTTGAACCGCCTGACCTTAGAAGACGATTATTTAGAGCTGGTTTAATTATCACAGTTTAGAGGTGAATGATGACCGGACCTTTTTAATTATCTCATTACCAGGTGATAAACGAGGGAGATAGTGTGTGTGTGTGTGTGTGTGTGTGTGGCGGAGATTGTAAACACATGAAAGTTTTGATGGATGACGAGTATACAAATGTGGGGAGGGGGGGGGAGGGTGAGCACAGATTAAGAAGATCTCACGAGGTCTACCAACCAAGGTCTCTCTCTCTCTCTCTCTCTCTCTCTCTCTCTCTCTCTCTCTCTCTCTCTCTCTCTCTCTCATTGTATACTATGTGTCTTATCATCACCCTTGTCTGCTCCCCCCTCTCCCTCTACCTCCCCTCCTCCTCTACCTCCTTTGTTACTTCCTTGTGTCCACCGACCTTCCACAGGCTCCTCCTCCCTATCATTCCCTTCACACCACATACCCCCTCCCCGCCATTCCCACCATCACACCTACCCCCCACACCTACCCCCCATACCTACCCCCCACACCTATCCCCCACTACCCCTCCTGGCACACCCCAACTTCCCTCGGTGCCAAGTTAAGTCAACTTTGATGGCCCCATAAAAGTGGCATCAGGTGAACGGGGTGGGACCTGTGTCACCGCCGCTGGCCAGTAAAACCGACCTCACTGACAAGTTGTATACGGACAAATAGCGTCAAATAAATCCCCCCGGGTGTGTTGAGGGGTAGGTTGGGGGATGAGGGGGAGGGCTGAGGGGTATGTTGGGGGGTAGGGACAGGGAAGTGGAGGGGAGGGATTTTTGTCGACTCCCTTCTTAAAAAAAATCCTACTGATGGTTGGAGGATTTTGGTAACTGGCGTCTGTAACAGGGGGGGGGGGGGGGTGTGGGATGAAGGGATTTCTGCTGTGAATATTGCTGTAATTTCGGTTTATCTCTTGGGTGGGGGTATTAGTGGTGCGGCGTGGGGGAGGAAGTGCCCCAATGCCTGGTGGTGTCGGGGCTCATCTGGGACATTGCCACATTCGATATAGAAGGAATAATCTTTTAGCTTTACGGTAATTGTGTCTGGGTCGGGGAGGTCGTTGTAGCGGACCCAGCCTGCGAATTGCTCCATTTTACCTTATCGATGGCCAGTCTGGACGGGATATTGTTGCTGTTAGTCTCAGTATAGGGATTATGCCATGTGTCGTAGATGACGGGATAGTGAGTGTGTGTGTGTGTGTGAGGACGAAAAGATTAAACATGTACCCGCACGTGTCCATGAACAAAAATAACACACACACAAGTCATCGTTGACTCGTCCTTGTTCAGCACCAAGAATGTGGGGTATGTGGCGCGAGGGTCATATGTAAACATCAATGATAAGGAGACAGGCATTGATAACAAGCCGTGCGAGGGAGAGTAGTTTGAGGCGAGGTAGGATGGTGGCAGGTGACACTCATCTCTCCCCCTGCACCAGTACTACACGTGTTCCCTCTCACCTCCCCACCCAGGTGACAGTCTCTTACAGGTAATTGTTGCCTAATCGCTGTTAAGCGCCTCGACTCACCGTTTCAAGCGAGTGTTGTTGTTGCTGTTTTCATCCCAGTGGTATATAGAAACAAATGTACTTGTGGTTTGGTTAATGGTGGTTACGTTTGGTGTGTGGGGGCTGCAAGGAGGCATTTCGGTGTTGATGGTTGTGTGTGTGTGTTAGTCCCAGTTTTGTATCATTGACATAGTGGAGTAAATATTTCAACTGGCGTCCATCATGTGTTATTGGTTCAGTCACCTTTAGTGGTGTGTTGTATCTCTGAGCGTGAAGAGTGAGGTGTGGGGCGCTGTGACACGGATTGTGATGGTGACTGAAAATGAGATATTACAAATGGACCGGAAAATAATGTGATGTTACAACTTACTGAAAATTATGTTTTATAATGATGAATAATGAATCGATATTAATCTTTGTAATGCATACTGAAACGTTGGTATAATGAAAGTGAAATGAATTATGTTTTACGGAAGTGTTATTGAAGAAAGTCTTGCCACATACAGTATGACTCATCACCAACCAACACCAAGAACACAATCAGTTATCTCAGGTGTTTCCAGTTCGGTGTGATAGTTGTGTGTACACCTGTGACGTAATGTTTGTTGTGACATTGTAAACACTCACAGGTCAGATGATCTTCATCTCTGGGTTTGTGGGTCTAAGAGGTCATATATGTTAAGCTAAGGGGAGACGGATGGACAATGAATTAGCATTAACTTGGTTTATTAATTTACACCTGAGGTTAAATTGACTCACCTGAAGTTATTAGTGTTACTTGAAGTATGTCCTGGAGTTAAAACGTAAGTATTGTCTGGAGAAAGGAAGGTTATTTATATTAATGTTTTTTTAGTACGTAGATTTATATATTTAATTGGGTTTTTATACCACTAGCCCTCTAGACTCGCTTATGAAATCTGTGTACACCCCGGAAGAGAGTGCTGTAAATATAACTCACAAACACAACAATTAGTGACGTTTACAGACCCACATTAACAATGATGGGAGAGGCGGCAGTGGGGGGGGGGGGGGTGTGCTGCTGGCTAGTCCCGTGGCCTTCCCTCCCTCCTTCACTGTGGACTGACTGACTGACCATGAGCTGAGGTGCCTTGGTGTTAAGTTTGTGTCTCCTTTGATGTACTACGTAACGTGGACCTTCCTTACCCTGTCACTGTGATTGGTCAGCGTCGCGACACCAACACACACAGCTGGCCAGTGATAACCTTCGTGTATAAGTGTGCTCCTTGTTAACTATGTGTGTGTGTAATTGGTTGGTTTTGATGATGTTGCAGTCTACCATTTTTGCACTGAACTGGTAGTAGATCATCCCTCCACACCTCCACACACGGTAGTCATTAGCAGACCAGTCCCAGCAGTGATGTGTAACTGGGAAGTAGGTCAATTACACGAGTCATTTGAGAAAGTCAAGCACCATTTATCAGACTTACATAACTACGTCACGTCCACTCCAGCGCTGAAGAAATGTGGCGGATATTAGCGATGACTTACTGCCACCAGCCGTCGATAATCCTGCCAGCCTACCTCTGAGTCAGGTTACCAAATCACACTGCCACTTTTCATGGTAAATATCTGCCAGAGCAATGTGTGTAAGTGGGGGGGAGTGTAGGTGGGTGGGGGGTGTAAGTGGGGGTGGGGGTGAGGGTGTAGGTGGGTGGGGGGTGTAAGTGGGGGTGGGGGTGCAGGTGGGTGGGGGGTGTAGGTGGGTGGGAGGTGTAAGTGGGGGGGGGGGGTGTAGGTGGGTGGGTAACTTGCCTCTCGCTTCTTGTGTTGTTACCTTCAGCCAGCCACCAGATGCTCAGGTGTTGCTTGTTCTTCAGGTCCTGTTAACCCTCTGGTGGCGTGAATGGCCAGGGACGTAGGATATTTTCTTACTAAATGTTGGTGATGTTTTGGTGGAGGAACGTGTGAGGTCCGTGGTGTCGTGTGTCTGTCTGTCAGCCTCAACTGTAAGCGGTGAACACACGTCGGCGCCGCCTCGTAAAAATTCTGAAACTTAAGGAAAGGTTTTGTTCCATGGGGAGAAATTAAAATCCAGGAAAAATACTTGGGTGGAGAAAGTTACCTATTGGGAACTGTTGTCACCTAGGATCTGTAAAATAACGCAAGAGTGACCAGGTTGTGACGAGAACGCTGTTAGTAACGACCTGACTCACCTGTTTTAACGTTACCAAGAGATAATTTAACCTAATCTAACCACAACCGTAATATTGTCTTTCTTAATTTATTTTCTTCTTTCCGTATATTTCTTTTCTTATTGTTTTGGTTTTGATCTTTTATGTTTGTATTTAATTTATTAATTCGGGCTTTATTGTTTAAGAACTATTTACTTCATCTGTTACCGTAATGACCTGTCAGCTATGTTAAATCTCTCTCTCTCTCTCTCTCTCTCTCTCTCTCTCTCTCTCTCTCTCTCTCTCTCTCTCTCTCTCTCTCTCTCTCTCTCTCGTAATTGGGTCTGGCTCATTTTATAGTTCTTATTTTTTTTAGCATAAAGAAAATGTTTTATGTCCCCCGTACATCCCCTCATTACCAGGTTACGGAGGCTTTGATATATATATATGTGTGTGTGTGTGTGTGCAGATTAAAATTTACATGATCATTCTCACTTGCAGGAACTATAGCACATATACAGAGACTATTTTAACTATCCAAAAAACTCTGTATTACATTAAAATCCAAAATTACTTTACAGAACTCAAAACAAGATTAATATCCCTGACCAGTTGACGATAATGAGAGAAAATGAATCCTCCTTCGTGGTCTTCAGGGGACACTAAAAGAGTCACCTGGTACCTGTGAAAATATTATGAAAATGTAAAAAAATAAAAAAATAATAATAATAATAATAATATCTTGTTAACCAGAAAACCGAATCAATGTCAAGAGATAGCGTACAGTTCATGGTTACTATTGCTCACGGCAAGTAGAGAAACTGAAAAAGAAATATATAATTGGAAAAATCTACTTAAATCTTGTAGGGTAGAAGACAGTGTTTGAAATATTATCACTTACGGGGAAAAAGGTCGAACGTTCTTAAATTTTTGAGGTAAAGAGATGTACTGCGTCGTTATGCTCTCAGTGTTTACGAGGAGAAGCGGCAGACGAGTGAGATAATTTCACAGTGGGTGGCAATACGGCAGAGCACTGAGGCGGGGGTCGTTAGCTAGTTATTGCCTGTCGAGATGTTCCTGCAGCAGCCGAAGGAGGGGGGGGGGAGGGGTTCACGGGACACTACTACCGTCGCGGAGTTGTGAGGGGCGATGATGGAAGGGAGGGGAGGGGCGGGGTGAGTGAAAATAAAAAAGGAGGGAGAGATAAGATGTGGAAGGATGTTTGAGATGGGGACTATAGGTGAGGGAGGATGTGGAAGTGAAAGACGGAGGTAGGGAGGTTAGAAGGGGGAATCAGTGATGGAGGATGTTGGCGGGTGAGGGAGACTGGTGGTGGCGAGCCTCGCGGCGTGTTGAAGAGAGACTGAGTTAAATAAACTCTACGGGGTTCTCCACCCACAGTTTACTATGATGTGACCGCACACCACATAGAGTGCACATGGGTATTAGTCTACGTACATGGGCACCCACACATACACGGGCACCAACACGTACACACACAGACTTAAGTGGTTGTATTCTTAAAAAAGATGCGTTTTTTATACTTTTTTATTTTCGCTTCATAATACAAACTAGATGGATGAAAAGGGTGTGTTGAAGAGTGGTGTTTGTTTACGTGTCTCTAGCGGCCATGGTGTGTGTAGAGACCTGAGGTTGTGTCTACACCGCTGGTCGTGTGCATCTCGGGGTATTACTAAGTGCACATGAAACCTCCAGTATGTGTACGTCTGGCTTAGTAATATAAACCTGCGTGTTTTACTGAATTATTATACACGTGTTTGTTGTATATACACAGACTGTGGATACTTGTGCTCCCGTATGATACATTTTGTAAACGTTATGTAACACAGTATACTCGTACTTAGATATGCGTACCTGGATAGTGTGTGTGTGTGTGTGTGTGTGTGTGAAATTTTGACTGAAGTTTCCTCTAATGAGCTAAAATTCTCATATTTGTTGAGATTTTGGTCAATATTTATACAGGTATAGCTGTTTCTTCCTGCTGGTGGTTATAAAGAAGAGAGGAAAGAAAAGAGATAAGAAGAAGAAGAAGAAGAAGATTGTAATAATATGAGAGCGAACAAGAAATGGGATAGAGGAAGAAAAAAAACACCTTCAGTTGAACAGCGGAATCCAGAAGGAGGAAGTGAACAGGAGGCCCTCAGTGTTGGGTGGGGTCCTTAGGGGGGTCCTTGGGGAGGTCCTTGTCACTCAGGGTGTCCTCCAGATGGCCGAGGCGGAAGGAATGTCAAGGACCCCTGACTATTGTGGCAGTGACCCTCCGAGAACTGAGAACAAGGAGGTGGTTCTAGGAAGGTGATAGAAAAGGGTTGTATTCGAGTGATGCAAAGTTCTATCTCGTGTGTGTGTGTGTGTGTGTGTGTGTCCAGGTATCTTACAGTGTATTGATGTACAGTAACATTAACCTAAACACCTGAAGCTTATAACCACTGCTTGAAAAATGATTAATTTCTGTTGTACTGTATACCTCTTATGGATAAAAGATTAGGTTAGGTTGACTTAGGTTTGGATGGGTTAGATTAGATTAAGTTGGGTTGCGTGGGATGTGTTAGGTTAGGTAAAGATGGCCGCCGTGAGAGAGAAAGAGAGAGAGAGAGAGAGAGAGAGAGAGAGAGAGAGAGAGAGGGGAGGATGTACACGGTGATGCATATTATAGTGTGGACGGGTGACTATCAGGGCAGGAGGCGGGAGGCAGCACAGTGCTCCCGGCTTTATGGGTAGTTGACGACCAGGGGTTATGTGGGCCGAGTTATGGGTCGACTTATCTCGGCACTATGGCACGAGTTATCACAGTGTTATGGCTCACTTGACGCTGACTTATGGTCGACGTAATCAAAAAGGTTTAGTAGCTACACCTCCTGACGCTGCACCACAAGTATACAGAGCACCGTCCCGGCAACAATATCCTCCCTGTTGTGTGAGAAACGTCTTCAAGGAGTCAAAATTTTATCGTTTGTGAGGACGTTTCTACCCGGCTATAATATTGAATCTGTTGTCATCAGCTTTTAGTGGATGACGTAACGATATCCTCACCACCATTATATAAACCCACTTCTGTGTAGTTTATCATAATATTAGTCTTGTGATGATGTATTGTACCTTGACAGTATCATATCCCTGCGCTGCTATGTCATCCGATGCACCGCAGTATTAGCTATTTTATGTCACCATTACAGTGTTGAGGCCAATGACACAGTACACCTCTCCCAGTGGTGTCCCATGATGACCTCACAACCCTGAGTAAATATTTCCATAGTTTTTATGTCAGACTCGTGTTGTAAAGAACTATATTATACCTGTTTATAAGCAATGATTTTTCCCCTGCCATGTGTGTCGTCTACCCAAGCCCTCGTGTGTGTGTGTGTGTGTGTCCATAAGAGTCCACTCATCACCTTTGTGTCTCCTGTAGAAGTGTTGTTTATTGTGGCGTTCCTCCTGTAGACTCTTCATGTTGTCGTAGCTAGCTGGTTGTGTTCCTCTCCTGGGATGCCTGATCCGTGACCTGGTGTGGAAGATGCCTGATAGCGCTGCAGCAGTAGTGTCGAGATTACCTGATATTAATGAGCTAGGTCGCGTCACCTGTCTCCTGCGGCCCTACACTCAGGAAATTTACTAATGGTAGAGTTTAGTTGATGGTGGGGTAATGAGTCAGCATGACGAGCCCGGACGTGGAGTGGTGGGTGGTGCTGGTAGGGGAGGGGCGGGAGGATGGTGTAGTGGTGGGTGGTGCTGGTAGGGGAGGGGCGGGAGGGTGGTGTAGTGGTGGGTGGTGCTGGTAGGGGAGGGGCGGGAGGGTGGTGTAGTGGTGGGTGGTGCTGGTAGGGGAGGGGCGGGAGGGTGGTGTAGTGGTGGGTGGTGCTGGTAGGGGAGGGGCGGGAGGGTGGTGTAGTGGTGGGTGGTGCTGGTAGGGGAGGGGCGGGAGGGTGGTGTAGTGGTGGGTGGTGCTGGTAGGGGAGGGGCGGGAGGGTGGTGTAGTGGTGGGTGGTGCTGGTAGGGGAGGGGCGGGAGGATGGTGTAGTTGGTGTTGGCAGTGGAGGGAGAGTGGGGGCAGAAGGAAGGTGTAAGTGGCGCTGGCAGGGGAGAGTTGGAAGGGTTGAGGGAGAATGACTGGTGGAGGGGGGAGGAGGAGTGGGGGGAGAAAAAAACAGATGGGAGATGAATGAGAATTTAATGTGTACGTGAGTGAGTGGTGAGTGTTCGTGACGTGTTCTCATCATTATACCTTCCTCTTCTTCCTCATCATCTCGCCGTTCCCATGATAACTACTTTGGCTTTTTATGAATGTGATGAATACTGGAGGCGTGTGTGTGTGTGTGTGTCTGTCTGTCTGTCTGTCTGTCTGTCTGTCTGTCTGTCTGTGTGTGAGGGGGTTAAATGTATTAAAACAAATTCCCTATCTTGTACGCCAACAAGGCCTTAGTTCTCCTCCCTGACCACTGCCTCAGACAACATCTTGGGTGTCATGGTCCTGGACGACATCAGAAGATCACACACATTAATATGTTTCACTAGTTTTAATATTTTTTCCTTATTTCCTTTCTTTCTTCCTCTTCTCGTCCTGTCTCTTCCTCTTTCCCCCTCTTCCCTTCCTATCAATTTTTCTTCGCCTCTCATCTCTCTCCTTTCTCTACCCATCCCTCTCTCTTTTACCTTCTCCTCTCCCTCTCCTTCGCCCTTACACCTTGGATCAGATTTACGGCGTGACGCGCGCTGGTTCCGGGCAAGTGAAGGTTGTGGTGGAGCTGCTGGGATGATCGAGTGAGATTAAGAATCGGCTGTGAGCGGGAGTAAAGTTGAACAGAGTGAGGACAATATTGTAAGGAGGCGGCCCCGTGAAGACCCCCGCCTCTCATCCACGCTGGCCTAATGGTGCGTGACCCATCCTCCGTTAGCCCTCCACTTCATAAAGTCACTTTCAGGCAGCCAGCATCCGGGGGGTGAGGGGAAGGTGCAGTAGGAGGGTCCCGGGAATTAAGTTTTGCTAAAAAAAAAAACGGCTTGTGGAGAGCTCCTGACAAATCTCTTAGGTCGGAGTCATGAATTTTTCCGTGCTGAACCTGAGAGTTGAGAGCATTAAGAGAATCACATGATAAACGGGTGAGTGTGGGCGTGAGGAGAGGGTCGCCGGTGCCAGGGAGGAGGGGGGATGGTGGTGGTGGACGGAGCAGCAGTTGGTAGGGATTAACAGAGGTGGAATCAGTAGTCGAGGGACTGGTGTGTGGCACCACCTGACTCACTTAATGCCGGAGGGTTGTAGTGAAGGTTACGAGGGGAAGCATGTAGCAGGTGGCAGGAATCAGGGAAGGGTTGGGATGGTGGAGGCTGGGTAATGGGGGGCGTCACTTGGCCACCCAGCCGTTCCCTGTTCCGATGAGGATCGACTGACCGAGGAGGGGAAATCTCCGGCACATGAACGATGGAGACGCCAACACACCGTGATGGAGAAGGTGTTGAACGGTGGAGTGGATGCTGGGGCCAGCTCTCACGGCTCCAGGGCATCATGTGTGGCACTGCGCCAGGCTACTAGCACCTTCACCACATCCGACGTTCACCCAACATTAAACCATAAGTGATTTTGAAACACAAGCTTTAGTTACCTTCTTCAATAACATCAAGTGTGTGTACTGTAGGAGGTTGTCGAGAAGTTGTGTGGATCAGGGCAGCTGCTGACCTAGGTGTGGTACTATACTACTGTACCTCTGGCTAAAACCACGACCCTCCCTCCCTCCCTGTGCCCATCACTGCACAACCTCAGCTGATACACAGACACTCTCCTCCGCATAATATTAACCTTCACAAACATTACCGAAATAAAAGAACAAGATAATTTTTAAGGGTAAACTCTCGCCAGAATATTACTGTATCAAAAGGCTTTGCTCTTGAAAGTCATTTTACTAAGTATGTTGCTACACATAATCTGCTTAACGCCAGCATTAGGGGATTAAATGTTCTATAAGTAAACAAAGGTTAAAAAGGCAACACAAGCCACACTTTTTTTAATCTCCTTTAGGAAAAAAAATTAACCTTGACCTTTGACTTCCGTTCATCAAAATCGAATCAGAGTCCTTCTTGAGGCTGAAAAATATCAACCAAGTTCTAGTGAGATTAAGTCTTTTTCCCAGTCAACCATTTTTGGCCGGATGGTGAGTCATCACCCATTTTCTTGTTATTGATGATATCACTGTTGTTGTTGGTTTTGTTATTGTTAATGTTGCTGTTTTATTGTTGTTAACGTAGTTATCGTCGTTGTTGTTAGTATCTGTTATTGTTGTTATTTTTAATATTGTTGATGATGTTGCAAGACTTTTATTTTATCTCAAACCATAAGTTTTGTTTCCATTCGTCAATAAACGACGTCATAACACACAGTGCCATTAGTAAAGTTTCCTATTAGTTATCAGGTTACTAGGTCAGGGCTCAAGGTCATCATTGTATAGCCAACTGAGGGGTCTGCTTCCTCTTATTTCCGGCTGTGCCTTACTGGTGACAGACAAGAGGAAGTACGAGTTCCTTTTATCGCTCTTTAATATATGGCGAGGTGTGGGGATGTGGGTCTCCTAAACACACACACACATTCTCATCATCATCATCTCTCTCTTTCCTGGTTTTGTTTACCAATAACAAGACTCTGCCATTGCTTCACCACCTCCTCACTGCCGCCACCGCTGTCACCGCCACTATCCACCATCACCGTTTGAACACTACACCTGGAACTATTTTGAATCGTTACCGTAATTTCGTAGAGGAATAAATCTTTGTGTTTCGTCAAATGTATCTGTGTATCATTGTGTATGACTGACCATCTTCTGGTGTATGAGGCAACAAAGGTAACACTGATCGATGAAGGGTTTTCCAGAGAGCGCCGCCTTGACTAGACACACACACATGATGGACTTGTGATGTATTGATAGCTTGGTGGAGTGTAGGAGGAGGCTGGAATGTGCAGCGGCCACTTTCACTACACCTATACAGCCTCACATCCCCGTCCACGGTCAGCAGTGCCCCTTGTCTCACTCCTGGAATGATTTATCACACTTTGGCGTTCACTCGTTTCAGATTATTCCTCCTGTAGGGGTCAGTTCTCACACGTCTGTTTACTTCTTAGGTGTTGAGGTGTGACGGTAACGCAGGTGGAGGTAGTATAAGGTGTTGGTGTAGCAAGGTCTACCCCCTACAATCCCTCGGTCGTCCAGCTCGATATTTACCTTGCTTTTATCTTTCTCACCAGCAACTGTTTTTCTTTTTCCTCCCCATTCACAAATTCCTCTTTTTTTTTCTCCCGATTTTTTCCTCTTCTACTTCTCCTTTCTCTCATCCTCCTCCTCTGTTCTGTTCTCTCTCTCTCTCTCTCTCTCTCTCTCTCTCTCTCTCTCTCTCTCTCTCTCTCTCTCTCTCTCTCTCTCTCCTACACTTCTTCACTCCCTCTTCAAGCCTGTGTTCATTGTGAATAACAGAGACGCGTTAAGGGCAGAGCAGACCAACGGTCACTCAGTGAGCCCGTCGTGGTGGCCCGTGTTTGTAGAGCACTGGCAGGAGAATGTCGATTGGCTCCCTCGGTTATAATGTGTCGTCAGGGGAGGGAAACAGAGAGAGAAGGGAAAAGGGCATGGAAAAAAAGAGATAGAGAGAGGGAGAGATAATGTAACATACAGAGGAAGAGAGAAAAAATAGGGTCTATATATAGGAGAGAGAGAGAGAGAGAGAGAGAGAGAGAGAGAGAGAGAGAGAGGTTATAAATATTTAGTGGAGCCGTTTATTGTCCTCGCTCGGGCGTGAAATCAACCCGTCACGGCGTATATTTTCCCTCGATTTTATTATATGCATTTTACTGCTCTTTCCAACTTTTCCTATTCCTTATAAAAATCGTCCAGAGAAAGTTTGTGAGGGAAGATACCTGACACGGAAGTTATTGAGGAATAGGTGGATGGTATTTGCCCTGCGCGTCTGATTATGCCCCGCAGTTCGAGCACACCGACCTGATGAACTATTAGATGGCGCTGATAAATCATAATGTGTCCTTGAGTAACGTAAGACTGGAGACTCGTGGTATGGCATTCGTCTGCCTTTAGAGACGAACACGTCTTGTTACTTACGAACAGGAAGCTGGGAATGGCACGGTGGCTTCATAGACGGACAGACTCGAAGACATGCAGTACATGAATGTGTGTAACGCTCACGCCTGTGACTCCAGCTCAATAGCCTCTTCTCTACTCAGACGGTGGCTGTGTGTGGTGGTTGTAAATTATACTCAGTGTATACTCCTCCTACAGTTAGCAACGTTACTTTTATAATGTAAGCGTATTATTTGCTTTCTTAGACAGTAAACAGCACCACGAAATCAATCTTTCGTCTAGTGTGCAGGGTCGACCTCCTGCTCAGGTTCACATTTGCAACCAGTGGACCCGAGTGACGCGTGTGGGCGGCAGTGTTTTTGTCCTCTTCACTCTCTGGACGTCTTTAGATTTGCTGCCAGCAGTAGCGACTTGCAAAAGATGGCGGTCGTTAACTGAATAATGTAGCAGAAAGAGAAAGAAGCGTGGGGCGGGAGGTGTTGTGGGAGGGTGATACCACGGGTGACTGGGGAATTCTGGAAGCAGAATAATTAGTTTGATAAAAAAGAAGCATTATAATTTAAGGGAGGTTGTGACGTAACAGGTGAAGTACAGTACAATGAAGATAAACGGGCACATTAAAGGTAGGCAGCTGGAGGAGGAACGAAGGCTGCTTGAACAGAAATCAAATTGCCACAGATAAGTATGTGAGACGGGGAAATAGGAAGTTGAAGAACAACAGCCCAGAGTGTAACCGAAGAGATTTGGTCAACAGGAAGGTAGCTGTTAGGGAGTTGCGGGTAAATATTGGGGGAAGGACGGCCTTTACACTCTAACAGGCGACCCATGTTTGTAAACACTGTTGTTGACACACCCCGCCCTTGTAACATCATCGCTGTTGTGCTTACCTCGCTGTGCTACACCTAATTTATTTGTGTGGACTTTCCGGCGGTTACCAACAGTACTTTTTATTTATTTGTTTATTTTTTGTTTCGTTGTCTGTAGTGTTTAAAATTTATTTGTATTTTCGTTTTCGTCACGCTGCCTCACCACAGGATCAAAGGCGCTATCGTGACTTTTGCGGAGGGATGGTTATGGCATGACAAAGACAGTTTCCCGCTGCCCCAGCAGTACTCCACCAACACACAACACATGTATATGGTTAGCACCCTGGCCTGGAGGACCTGGTGTGTGTGTGTGTTGCAGTATTATGGCTGCCACTACCCGAGAACAGTCCTCCCTGAATATGGTGGACAGCAGGAATATAAACAAATCCTCCTAAATTTGTTCCAGTATTGTGTGTGTATATTTCTATAAACTTGTAAAGGACAAATGCAAGTCAGTAATATAATTTAGATTGAAATGTGGACTTTTGTGTAATAGTTTCCTTAAATATTCAGGATCGTATATATTTCAAATTTTCGGGTGGAATATGTGGACCCGTTTGATATTAATATTCCCTCGCCAGTATGAAGTAGCGTTCCATGTCAATTTTCCTCCCAAGTACGTGGGAGGTTCACATTCTGATATTACTACCAATATGAAAGCGTGTGGAAGGAATAGTAGTATGTTTCGGTGCCGGCATAATTCAGGTCGGTATAAATGAATGGTGCGACGTGCAGAGACTTTGAAGCCCAGCGGGAGGTCGTATCCTGATACAGCTTTTATGAGGCAATCTCTTCTCGTCACCCAAGTTCACCGCCCGCCTCCACCACCTATTCAACACCATTGCCGCGCGCGCCAGATTTGCCAGGGATTGTGGGTATTGGCACGCTGGCGGGTATTACGCTCATTGTCGGATATTTGTCACGTTGCCCCTAGTCTTTATTCTCTACCACCACTGCCAATGAAAAAAAAATCTCGTGTTTTAAGTCTGTACCTTATTGTTTCATAATACAAAGTTCTCTCTATCATTGTTTTATAGTAAAATGGGGATCTACAGGTCGATTTAAACTTATTTTATTGCTTTTTTCGTATTGTGTGAAGACATTTTTTTTAATCTGTCATATATGAAAAATAATGTACGTTCATTTTATTTATTTTTGTTAATGTTCACGGCTACTGACACACACACACCTAACAATCCGGGGAGGGGAGGGGTGACACTAGGGCCCCCCTAGCTATGTTTCGTGATCACTGTGTTGTTGGTGGAGTAAGATATCAGAGAGTATCTGGGGGTGACAGTGAAGAGCCCTCGGCCACACGAAGAGCCAGCTGGACCTGTCAAGTCGCCGACCATCCTCACTTCACTGACTTTTATTTCCTCGGCCGGGAAGGGGAAATATATGAACAGTTTCTCCTCTTCACTTTATTTTAAAAGCTTCCTTGATCCTCACTGCCTGATCACTTCCAGCATTATGGAGGAGGATGACTAGTGTGTGTGTGTGTGTGTGTGTGTTGGGAAGATCATGGCTCATGTTAGCTACTGTTATTGTCTGCCGCCAGTTGGGTTACCCCCCTCCTCCCCTGCTTATGTGATTGGTTGAGAGGTTTCCGGCCATTATCTTCTAAACTGTTTGCCTGATAAACTTCGATTTGACTCATCATTGTTACGGCGCAGGAGTGCGACAACTTAAACACTGTGAATCGTCTCCATACGTTGTTTACACTACTGGGTAAATACTTTTCAATTTTGAATGTTATAAGTTGCAATTATTGGGATTACTAGTGTGTGAATGTAGGTCTCATATGCGTGATGGCAGATTCAGCCCCCACCCCTCCCCCAAAAAAGACTGCACTCAGAACAATATGACCATCGCTTTGATAACGTTAACTAAAAAAAAAAAAATACCTCTCGAGTTGAAGGTAAAATACGACGAAATTATATTGGTACCTTTTTGGTGTTAATTAAGGCAGTAGGACCAGTTTATGGATCCCTTTCTTGAGCAATACACTGTGTCCCTGGTGAGTTGGCCCCGCCTGCTGTATAATTGATGGTGTGGTGTTGTGTGCTGGCTTCTCGTGTGCCAGCCACCCTTTACAGTCTTAAAGGTAAAACAGAATGAACCGTTTTTAAGAGTTGTGGAAGAAATCGCTTACGGCCAGGGAACATATGGCGTTCTCCGTCAGTACACACGCTAGGAATCATAATAGTCAGGTGTACATTACTTGGAGACATTGCTAGATGACGGTCTCACTATGTAACTCACGTGGTTGAGTCTTTATACATTAAAAATGTTACCAGGTGTCAACACGGGGTCCAGGCAACGTAAGTTTGTGTAGTTGTCTACTTAACACTGAAGCTACATGATTAATAAGCCTGTGATACTGAAGTGTTCATAATTAACTCTTCTAACACTGACGCGGGAACACAGGTGAACATTGCTGATTAATTGTTTTTTTTGTTTTGTTTTTCCCTTGTTTCTTGTGAGTGATTTTTCTTACAGTTCCCAGTTTCTCGTCATGTCCAATGTGATATGGTACAAAGTCTATTATGGTGTACTCGTCGCTTCACACACATGCCAGCACCACTTCCATCACCAGAAACTACTCGACGTCTAGTTCGACCATTCATGCATCATTTCATCTCTTTGGTTCTATCATTTTCACTCGTACCATCCTCTCGCAACATGTCTATATAACCACCTAAGAAAACTTTTGGTCTCACTAGCCGTCGCTTATTCCACTTCTAAAGTTATACGTCTTATTTTTATTTTATCCTTTACGTCACATCATGGTCACCACTGTTGCCATGGTAATCGTTAGGTTCGTTTACAGTAGTGAGATGTTTAGTTTTCCTGGTGTTAGTATGATGATCCATTACAGCCTCTCACGCCCCTTGTTACTTGTTCCCATCCAATTATCACTTGCTTTAATGGTTCAGCGTCATTGGTAAATATATTTAAAGCATTTGCCTCATTTGTTCGCGAGTTATTGATAGATTTAGAGAGCAGTTGGATCATTTGTTGTCTGGTAATTGACGTGTCAAAAATAGAGGTTAATGTCCGAGAGAGGGAGAACACCTAGCTACGGGGGGGGGGGGGGGGGGGTGTCTCTAACTCCTGTATAGATAATGGAAAAGTTGTATTTAAATAGGATTTCGCGGTTTCGCAGTTGGAAGACATTTTCTTAAAAGTTGGAATTGTTTTTAGATCCGTACAGGTTGTTGCCTCCCTCGCTCGCCTCTACGCAGGGGAAGGGTGAAGGAGTGTGTGGTGGAGACAGGAATATAAGAGTGTTTGTCAGGATATTCGTGAGAGGAGGGTGGTTGGTAATGGGTTTATTAGAACACACCAGTGGTCTTGTGTTACAGGTGTATTAATAAATTTAAGAGGGATGCTGGCGGCTGTTTATGATGGTCCAGACATCTTTGTAAGTATAGCAATAAAGTATACGATGACACTAGTCTCTTTTATAAAGACATTGACTGGTTTATTCTGGTTTTGATGGAATATTTGTTGATACAGTAATTGACGTACTTAAGTTATGCAGAGGTATTATGCAAATGCGTTTTAAGACTTTAATATTAGTTTAGTGAGACAGCCGCTACTCGCCTGCCAGAGTACTAGTACCAGTTTGTAAATTAGGTTGGTCGACTGCATTCACCCGGATATTTGTGTTCCTGCTGTGATTATTATTTCAGCTGGCTTCCTCTCTCGAGTCTTGTTTTATCATCCTGGTGGTTGTCACAACAACACTGGCAGGTTATATGACTTTAATAAGTTTTAATAAGGTTTGTTGAGCTTTATGAAGCTTTAGGGAGGTGTTGGGACTTTTAGAAAATTAGTTGATTTATCTTATAACTTTAGTAGGTTTTATGGAAATGCTTTTCGATTTTCAAGAATGATTTATAAAAGTCCAGTATTGTTCTGTGTTACTCTGTGGTATGACAGACCCACCTCCATGAACAGTGTAATGCTTATGTGTTGTCTGTTAAAACATGTCCACTGCCATCATCAGCCACACCTTAACCAAAAGCTCAAGGTTGTGTAGAAGTCTATTGCACTGTAACTTCATAAATTTTGCTAAGATTTGACAACTTAGGTGATAACCTGGGAAGGACTCAACGGTGAGGGTTAACTGGTCAACCCAAACTTACCAGTTAAGAAACGAGAAAGCTTTGTAATTTTTTAATTGAAAATTGTCGGCTTCAGGTATGTGCTATGTTAGCATTAAAACCCTGTACAGTTTTCCAAAACATAAATTTGTTTTAACTTGTTTTTCTTAAAAATAGATCATTGAATAAACATGTTTGAGTTCCCAAATCTTCATGTTCTTAACAAGTTTTGTATGTCCTCGGTGTGTATTTTCTCTTGTAGTATTTCAGTAGGTGGGAACACCCATTTAATGATGATGTTGTTTACAGATACAGTTCATCGCCAAAGCCCAAGTCATGCTTGGTACAACGCGGAGAATCCGGCGGATCAGTAACAGTTTCCCATCACAGCCACGGCAATTCCACCAGGGTACACCACCACGAATCAGCTATACCCAAGATGACACACCAACACAGAGCAAGGTAGGTCACCAAACCTCACAGTTGTAAATCTACTTCTAATTAGTAAAAAAACAAAATAAATAAAAAATATCACCTAAAAAGCTCACCTACAGTACTGTGCAGTATTAGGTACTGTACTGTATTTAGATTTGCTGCAAAGTAATTTTATTTTGTTTTTTTATATCATTCTTGACAATAAATTTTTAATGATTTTTGGCGTAAAACTTGTTATTATCACCATGGAACATATTAATTTATTTATGGATTTTTATGGGATTTTTTTAAATTATTTTTATTGTATTTGAATGAGGTAATTGTATATTACATATTTTGTGGTTATTTAGTGTGAGGAACCGTGGAGTTGTGCAGCGAGGCTCACTTGGTCACTCGTCATCACATGAAGACTCCTCTCCCCATGCTTCCCCTCACCCGTCACCTCATCTTTATGGCTCATCTCGTCCTGCGCCCCAAGTAAGATTTTAATTATTCTGCTTTTTAAGTTTTATTTTTAAAGTTTCAAGTAATTTGCTGTTTTTTTCATTGGGTGTCTCAGTAGAAATGTAAAATTATTAAAATATTTAACTAAATTATCAGTACATTACAATAATACAATAGATGTACTGCACTGTGCTAATGTATCTCTCAAATGAAAGGTTCTACCCTTTCTCACTGTCACTGTTATGATGATTATAAGATCTTGCTTCAGTTGGTTACTCACTGTCTCCATACTATGAGAACATTTGAAGCTTTTGATTTAACAGTTATTAAAGTGAAGATTTTGAAAAGTTTGACACTTTATGGGAAACAAGAACAATTACTGTATTTCTGTACTGTACAGTATTTGAAGGTGAAGAAATAAAGATGGACAAATTATCAGTGGTTCATAAGTGATAGAGCTCACTGGAAGGTCAACAGATAGATAAATATTCCCTGTGTACTACCTGTACATCCATCAAGTTTGTTATACTGAACTGTATAATGAGAAGAAATGAAATATTGTACAGTACTGTATATTAATTCTTGTTTATGACAGCTTAAGATCTTAGTTGTTGTGACTTGCACAAAGCTTGTTATGTCAATACAGCACTGTACAACAAATAATGCTACAGGATTTTTAGTATCTTTCATATTAAAGAATACAAGATGTTGTCTCTTCATCGAATTAATTAATTTTTGGAGAAGAGTATAGTACAGTATTGCTTTTTTGTTCCATTTATATTTATATACAGTATTTACTACAGTATATTATTTATTATCTTTATTTTTGTACAGGCAAACACACACCAGTGCCAACATGTCAAGGAAACTGGCCCACTTCCTTCCAGTGATGATCGCATCACACTAGTGGTGGAGGGCACACGTTTTATCGTTGACCCTGCCATATTTACCGCCCATCCTAACACCATGCTCGGAAGGTATGACTTATTCCTTAAATGTTCAGAGTGAACTACGGTATTTTCTATTCTTATATTGATTATACCTTAATGATAGGAGAAATAAAACATACAGTATACAGTACTGTACTGTACTGTACAGTTCATTATAGTCTGTACTGTATAGTGATAGGTTTCATTTACATTACTTTTTTCATCTAAGCAATAAATAAAATAATTTCAGAATGTTTTCATCGGGTCTAGAGTTTACCCACCCCAATGAAAGGGGTGAATTTGAAGTAGCAGAAGGTTTTTCATCAGCTGTGTTCCGTGCCGTGCTAGACTACTACAAGAGTGGAACAGTTCGCTGCCCTCCATCTGTCAGTGTGCAGGAGCTTCGGGAGGCGTGCGATTATCTTCTTATTCCATTTGATGCCAACACAATAAAATGCCAGAATTTACGTAGGTGTATAAATTGTTTTATGTATTCAAATTATGTACCTATTATGACTAAAGTCAGTTACACACATTCATATGTGCTTGCTTTTTTCTTTTTAAAGTCATTATTTTATGTTTGGTACTGAGGTATTTTATATTAACAAGTAATGTAAGTAAATAAAACTGTAATAGAAGTTTTTTAATTACAGTACATTTATACTGTATATAAAAAAAAATCACCTCTATTCATTCAGTTAATTTACAGGTTAGATTTATGAGTGCAAAGAGGGAGTTTGATTGAAACCTGTGTGATTATGCTCAGCAGCAAATATAATTCAGCCTTCTGTTTTAAGTTACCTTCTTCCCATTGCGTAACCTCATGGTAAACTAATATAATTTTCAAATCTGTTTGATTTTTAGATTCCAGCTATATAAGTTGGGTTCCTGAAGATGCAGCCCTCAGACTTACATGCCATACAGAGTTAGTTGCTTGATCCAGACTCATTTTTTAAATGAAATTTGGATCAGTCCACTACAGTAAGTTCTCGCTTAACGTCAGGGTTACGTTCCTGAAAATGCGGCGTTATACGAAACAGTGTTAAGCGGATCAATTTTCCCCATAAGAAATAGATAAAATATGGGAGTTATGTTCCCCAGCCTCCCTCTACCCCATGAAATACATTACATATACAGAAAGTCATTGCCATTTCTATAGTAAATAGTATATAGAACTACAGTACTATGTTTGTATTGGTACTCACCGATGGGAGGAGGTGGTAGAGTGAGTGTGTGGTGGGTAGTGGAGCGAGGGAGGAAGATGGCAAGAGGGGAGGAGTGTGGCGGGAGCAGAGCAGGAGGGTGAGAGCGAAGGAGGGTGGGAGAGGAGGAGGGTGGGCGCGAAGGAGGGTGGGAGCGAAGGAGGGTGGGAGAGGAGGAGGGTGGGAGCGAAGGAGGGTGGTGAGTCACTGAGACTCTGCGGCTGCCTCCTCCTCCTGTTCTGACTGGGGTTCCTCCACCGCTGTTTGCTCCTTCTCCGTTGTTGTTTTTCTCCTCCTCGGCTGCCGGCTGTTGTGAAGAAGCTGCTTCTGCCGTCTTGTGACGGAACAAATGAATCTAGTGTTGACTGCTTGGTGCTACTCTTCGTCTTCTCCTTATAGATCTCAGTGTAACAACCAAGACTGTCACCAATGCTGCGTTGAACCTTTGAGCTATGTTCTCTGTTTGGGTCGTCATCTATGAGGATTTGCATTGCTTGCTGGAACATGTTGAACGATTCTGCCAACCTCTTAGAAGTTAGCGTTTGTTGAGGTTCTTCTTCGTCGTCTTCAACGGGACTGTGTTCTGTTAGTTGTTGCAGATCTTCTTTGGTGAGCTCTTCTGTGTGGGATAGCAGGATGTCCTCAATATCCTCTGATTCCAGCCCATCAAAGCCTGCCTGTCTAGCCAAGCTGAGGATATCCCTATTCACAGCTAGGACCAAGTCCATGAAGCCCGTAAAACTGTTGACGCACTCGGGGCCACAATTTACGCCACACACCATTCAGGCAACTTTCTGAACCTCTTCCCATGCCTTGCCAATGTTTTCAGTTGCATGAAGAATGTTGAAGCCACGCCAATATTCTCGGAACGTAGGTTTATTTTCTCCGTCTGTAGCCTTGAGCAGCTAGGCCATGGTACGGCATATATAATATGCCTTGAATGCGGTGATGACTCCTTGGTCCATAGGCTGCATCAGTGCTGTCGTGTTGGGAGGCAGGAATACAACTGTAACACAGTCATGTAAGTCGTTGAGATTGGGAAGATGAGCTGGAGCATTGTCAAGGATCAGAAGAATTTTGAAGTCAAGGTTCTCCTTGGCACAGTATTCCTTCATTGCAGGGACAGCGTACACTTTTAACCACTGACTAAATATGGCACCGGTTATCCGTGCCTTCTTGTTTGCCTTGTAAATGACAGGAAGGTGAGCCTTAGAGTAACCTTTCAGGGCCCGTGGGTTAGCAGCGCGAGAAATCGACATGGGCTTCAGCTTGAAGTCGCCGGCAGCGTTCGCGCCAAGCAGCAGCATCAAGCAGTCTTTTACCGCTTTAAAGCCTGGCGCCCTTCTCTCTTCCTTGGAGATATAGGTCCTCTCAGGCATCCTCTTCCAAAAAGAGACCAGTCTCATCCACATTGAAGACTTGCTTCAATGAGTAGCCTCCTTCCTGGATAATCCGTTTGAATTCTGGCAGGAATGTCTCGGCAGCAACCGTATCTGAACTGGCAGTTTCACCAGTCATATTAATATTGTGGAAGTTTTAATAACGCTTAAATCGTTGAAACCAGCCTCGGCTGGCCGTAAAGGTCTCTTCCTTCGATCCTTCATCCTCTTCTGCCTTTATGTCGTCAAACAAGTTTTTGGCCTTATGCTGGATAACCATAAGGCTCACAGGGGCATTGCATTGGTTCTGGTCCTCCATCAACATAGCCAGTATCTTTTCCACTTTTTCTATCACAGTACTTCTAGTACGAGTTGTTTTAATTGCACTGAGAGTAGTACCGCTTCCAGCACTAACCTTAATCTTGTCAGCGTTGGTCTGGATAGTACGCATCGTTGTGGGGGTTAGACCAAGCACAGCGGCTATGTCAGCAGCACGTTCCCCTTTCTCAAATCGGGTTAATACATCCATTTTCATAGCAAGGGTAATGGTCTTACGTTGCCTCTTCACTACACCAGCATCAGTAGCACTTGATGGATGCTTGGAAGCCATTTCAAATGGTTAGAGTACAGTTTTAGAGCAAAAGCACACGAATGATGTGAAGTCGTAACATGAGACTGGCTTGGAGTCGCGAGTGAGGGCAGCGCCCCGAGCCGAGAGAGCATAGCACGGCCAGACAAGAGCGGGTGATGCGCCATAGAAAGTAGTCCGTGACGACACAAAACGACGTAGTTAAATGAATTTTTGGTCTCTACGTCGCTAAACTTATGGCGACGTAGTACCGAAACGTTAAGCTAGGACTTACTGTATTTATGTTATACCTTGGCGGGAGGAGGAGGGGGGGCATGTACGAGTATTCATTGTTGGTGATCATACAGTATTAGTGTTTACTATGTTAAATATTTTGTTAATGATTAATTTGGTATTTTTTGTTGGGTTGCTCTAAAGTGTAAAATTATCCACTGCTGTAAATTTAGGAAATTTTCTCTTTAATTTTGCAAAATCATTTTATCACAATAATAGAAGATTTTTTTTAATTGTACAGTCACTGAGAAACCATATTAATATACACTCGTATGAGAGTACAGTATACTGTATACAGTACAGTACAGTAATTGGGTTTTGAGGATTACTTAGTCGTGAGGATTAGTGTGTGCTGTACTTGTGGGTTTCCAGATAAACTATTTAGAAATAAATATTCTTGTGATACAGATATGGTACTGTACTGTACAGGTACTCCTCGACTTACGACCACCCGGACATAAGACCGCCCTAGTCGTACCAAAAAAATTTCAAATTACATATTTTCGAGTCCCGACGTTAGTGATTGCGCTGTGTACTGACAAAATTTTTGTTTGTAATTCCCTTTAAAATGGCTGGCAAGCTTAAAAGTGAGAGTTTTGTGGTGCTAAGAAAAAAGAGAGACACCCACTTTAGATTTTCAATATATTATTTTCGCATTTTCAACTTACGACCTAGATTTGGGTCCCTAACCCCGTCGTAAGTCAGGGACTGCCTGTATTTAGATTTTTCATTATTTTTTGGGGGGTGGGAGGGGAGATTTACATTAAAGATATGAATCAGTTACTAATTTATCTACATGTTAAGAATGTTAAGTTGATTGACGTAGAGAGTAATGTGTTTGTACATTAACAGGTGGATTACTACATGAATTAAGCAACGAAGGTGCCCGCCAACAATTTGAAGTGTTCTTAGAGGAGCACATCCTGCCCCTCATGGTGTTTGCAGCACAACGTGGAGATCGTGAATGCCACATTGTGATACTTCTAGATGATGACACTGTAGAATGGGATGATGACTATCCTCCACAGATGGGAGAGGAATACAGTCAAAGTAAGTATGAATCACCACACATGTTTTTTTTACGGGGAATAGCACACCCGGGCACAGGTCATCGACCCACAACGAGGCCAAGGGGGCGAAAAAATAGGAGTGAAAAGAAATTAAAAATAGAAAAGAAAAAGATTATATTAATCTATACCACGAGGATGCTGGAAAACCAGCTTTTTGAAATGAGACATTGTATGAGTATGGAAACACAGAAGAAGGCAGAGCATTCCACAGTTTGGCTGAAAGAAGGGCGTACTATAACGGGTTATTCTAGCGTGACCGACATCCACAGAGGAACGGTGGGCACCGCGGGCAAGAGGAGTGTTACGAGCCCACAGCTTAGCCGGCGGTACACAGGATGCCAAACCCACCGAAGAGAAAGGGAAGAAAGATTATCAACTGAAGGAGGAGAGTTAATAAGATGAAATGCCTTTGATTCCACCCTGTCTAACAGTTGGACAGAAGAGCCACCCCAGATGTGAGAGCAGTACTCTAAGTTAGGACGAATGAATTCCTTATACACTTGATGCAACTGCTCAGGAGTGAAGTAGCTACAACATTTGTACAGCATTCCCAGCTTTCGGGAGGCAGCTTTAGCAATGTTGAGGATGTGTGGCTTCCATGACATATTATAGGAAATGGTGAGGCCTAGCATATCTATTTTAGAATTTGGCAGAATAATAGCATCCTGAAATGTGATTGGTGGGAGATAATCTAATTTGGAAAGTGTGATTGGTAAATACTGAGTTTTATTACTTTTGAATTTAACCAAGTTTCTACCTCCCCATTCGGAGATGCTGCACAAATCCGCATTGAGAAATGTAATGATATCAGCTCTAGAAACAGATCTAGTTTGAAAATTAGGGGGAAGGGGAAAATGTGAAGAAGAGTGAAAAGTAGAATCATCAGCGTAAAAATGGATAGAATTAGTCGTAGTGTGAAGTAAATCATTGATAAAAAGAAGGAAGAGAGTAGGTGAAAGAACAGAACCTTGTGGGACACCACTATTGGTAGAGAAAGAGCGAGAGAGCGATCCCTCGACAACAGCTGCCATGGATCGATTCTCAAGGAAGCTAGAAATTAGAAAACAAAGTGGGGGAGAGAAACCATAAGAGGGAAGTTTAGAAAGCAAAGACTTGTGCCATACCCTGTCAAATGCTTTGGAGATGTCGAGGGCCACGACGAAAGTTTTCCCATAATCCCTAATAGAGGATGACCAAAGATGTCTGCAATAGGAGAGCAGATCACCAGTAGATCTCGCCTGGCAAAAGCCATACTGGTCATCCAACAAAAAAGAATGGCGTTCAAGGTGACGGAGAAAATGAGAGTTCAAGATAGTTTCGAAAATCTTAGAGAGGGATGAAGTTAGGGCAATGGGGCAATAGTTAGAGGGCTTTAAATGATCACCCTTCTTCGGGATGGGCTGAACCGAGGCATGCTTCCAAGAAGAAGGAAAAGTTGGGGTTTTTAGGCAAAGGCAAAAGAGGTGAGCAAGCACAGGGCCCAGAACTTCAGCACACTAACTCAGAACATGAAGGGGGGGTTCTGTCCAGTCCATGCACCTTACTCACATCCAACCAACAACCCTACGAGTGGAGAGTATAGGAAAGTGCATAGGTTCAGTAGGAGGAGCAGGATGGATAGAGTTGGAATCATCTAAGTTGGAGTTAGAGGAGAATAAGGTGCCAAAGAGATTGGCTTTATCAGGGGGAGAATTGGCTATAGAGTTATCAGGTCGGAAGAGAGGAGGAAAAGAGGAAGTGCAGAAGTTATTACAGATGTTTTTGGTTAAGGACCAGAAGGATTTACTAGAAGAAGAGTTAGTCAGGACAGCGGTCTTTCTTTTTATAAAATTCCGCTTGGCCCTACGAAGAATAGCCTTACAACAATTCCTAGAAGTAATGAAAGAGGTGTGGGTAAAAGGAGGAGATAGTTTCATAGCTTGATATGCTCTCTCTCTCCCTGCATGCAAGAGAACAGGAGCGATCAAACCATGATTGTAAAGTGAAAGTTTTGGTAGAAGATGGGATAAATGCGCTCATACCACCTGTATATTTTCAGCCACCGGCTGCAACTCTATTAATAAACCGTTTATTATTATTATTATTATAACCCCAGCAATGCTGTCAGCACATACCAAGGCGTCCCGAGTGGAAAAGCAATATTCATCCCAAGAAAAGTTGGAGAAGAATTCTCACAAGGATTGCTTTGCCCTCTGATAGTGCCATAGTTGATGTTTAGAGGGGGTGGAGGAGGTGGTCATGCCCAGTTTGATTTAATAGAAATAAGATTGTGATCAGAAGACCCTAAGGGGGCAGAAATTGAGTATGAATAGTGTGAGGGGTTAGAGGTAAAACCCTTTACCTATTTCTTAAATGCATAGGTCTATTGTGTCATTTTCATCACCTGTAGCAGGGGAAGTAAGGGCTTTCCTTTTCCTTTTTCTCTTATCTGGTTAGAGTTGTTTGAAACTTACTAATACTAGATATCTTCATTTGTGATCAAGTGAATGTCACTAAACTTTATTCACTTTCTTACTGAGGCATAATAATGCTTATACAGAATATTGTTGAGGTGATGGGTAAAGGGTAAAGGTCTTAAAGTTAATTTGCTAAAGTTATGTGATTCACCTTGGAAGAGGCATGTGTATGTTTTATAATAATTTCCAACTTCTTAACAAGAGGTATATATTGTGACAGTATAATATTTCCTTATTTTTTGCCTTTTCTTTTCACAGCCATTTGCTCAACAGCAATGTACCGTTTCTTCAAGTACATAGAAAACAGAGATGTTGCCAAACAAGTACTGAAGGAGCGGGGCCTTAAGAAGATTCGTTTAGGTATTGAAGGATACCCAACATATAAAGAAAAGATAAAGAAAAGACCAGGTAAGAGTAGAGTAGTGTAGTGTTGGCTTACAGGTCATTCATCAAGTGACTCGTGAGGTTCCTCCAGCAGAACATCTCCAGGATGTTTCAGTACTGTACATAGAAAACTGATTACCTCTAATCAATCTAAATCAAAGCACCAGTTCTGTGCTGTATCGATGATGGAAAATGCTGCATATTTCCTATATTGAAGTCCAGGTTGATGGTGTATTTGTTGGGCTCAGAAACCGAAAAGCGACCACAACGCGTTGTGGTTGTTTTCAAAATAACCAGAAAGTGAAATTTTGCGTTTGAATTTTACCCTAGCCTAACCCAATCCAAACTAACCTAATCCAACCTAACCCAATCCAAACCAACCTAACCTATAGCAAAATCTCACTTCTGGTTATTTTGCAAACAACCACAACGAGTTGTGGTAGCTTTTTGGCTTCTGAGCCCAACATATTCAGATCCTAATCATGTACATTGTGATAGTTTTGGAGGTACAGTACAGGTTGGATCTCTTTGGTCCAACACGAATTTTTCTTGATATACTGAATAAGTTTTTGTTTGGTTTTTATGCTTACAGTACATATTCCCTGGTGCCAATGCCTTAAAATTGTATAATAACACTATTACACGAAGTTACAAAGGCTAATTTACCATGTATACTCAAGTTTAGTTAGAGTTTTTATGATGAATTTTTAATGCAAAACGTAGGGGATCGAACTATATATACAGTAGGTGTAATATTTCCGAGGGGTTAAAGTTCATGCATTTCCATGGGTCATTTAGGGTGAATGATAGCCACCTGTACAGCTCTTTTACCCTGGGCTTGCCTACCCTACCCCTAGATTCTTTCTTTATGTTGCTACATCAAGAGCAGAACCTCATTCACTATAAAATGCTGCTTTAAATCTACAAATACTTGATACAAATGAAGACTTTCAGTGAATTTTTTTATTGTTTGCATATGTTAGTATTGCTGGTGGCATTGTTGCCATGTTAAGCTCTTCAGTGTAGCCACATCCCCTTAGAACTCTCGCTATCAGGCCAAGCTGTGAACTGTTATGGTTATTTTTCAACTTCTAATCTCGTGTAGATACAGTATACAGTACCTGTATATAATACATGTACTCTTCAGTTGTTTATTTATTTTTTACTTGGTTACATGCACACACAATCCTCATACAGTGTGTGGGGGAAAAAAAACTATTATAAGGTTAAAAACATAAAGGAAATAAACATTTCTTAATGTCTGCGTTAGCATGCTGGGTGGGGAAGTGAGAGGGGAACCTGCGTGAGGGAGACCAATTGCTAGGGGGCAGGCAGATGCAGTGTCCTAGCTGGGTTGTGTGAAGCTCATTCCTCTCACTTTTCATTGACCACAAGCTGTCAACATGTGCATTACCTGTATCTCCTTACATCCTGGATTTTTTAGGCAAAATGTTTCCTACACTGTATTTTTAAGTAGACAGTTATATTTTGGCCCCATAGTCTTTACACAGTACAAGTTTCTTTAACCAGATATCTCTGAAAACAAAATAACAAGAGGTGAGACTTAGTGAAGTGCATAAGGTGAGGTGTTTGGAATGACAGAGGGTGTAAATTGTGGAGTGGTATAATGGATGAATAGAGGTTGGCTGAGGTGGTTTGGACATGTGAAAGGAATGCAGGAGGAGGGTGTGTACAGAGGCAGTATGGCAGATGCATTGGGTAGGAGACTGTTTACTTTGTGGGAGGGAAAGGTTGAACAAAATACATGAAAGAAAGAACAGTGGAAGGGATACAGGGAATAGGAGGTAGGTTGTGATGGAGTAGCCTGGAGGCTCTTCTGTCATGGTCACCTCGTCAAAGAGGAGTTTCTTGGAGGAAAAAAGCTGTGTACAGTAGATGAGATAAAATAAAAAATATTGTGTATGAATGTGTCGAGTATGTAACATAATTTACATACATGACTGTAATAATGTATTTGAGTAGAGTAATGGGGGAAAAAATATTTCATTACAGGTACCTTATAAAATTGTGGTTAAATAGATATGGAAATTGGTGAAGATGGTTAATCTATGGAAATTTGTGAAGATAGTTAACCTGACACTTATATTTACAGGTGGTCGTGCAGAGGTTATATACAACTATGTGCAGCGTCCATTTATTCGTATGTCCTGGGAAAAGGAAGAGGCAAAGAGTCGACATGTAGATTTTCAGGTAAGTCAGTCTTTCAGCACGTGGAGATTTTGTATTGTTATTGCTTCTGTTTCAAGTTTATCCTGTCATAAACTGTTAATGTTGTATTTTAATTCCATTAACTTTAAAATTATTTCAGATGGGGTCTGGGAAGGGTAAAGGAACTCAGTATCAGGTTATTTAAGTGAGCCAGAGGTTAAGGTCAAAGGAGGGTTCTCCCTTTTTGTCATTCAGTTTTGTGAGTCAGCCTCAGACCATGTCAAGTAATGGAAATACAGTTGACAGACTGGATTAATCAGTTATTATTTATTTGTATCTTTGAGTCTGTTTGGAGTCGAGGAATTATACCTCCAGTATCACAAAAAAAAATCCTCTAAACTTTTTCAGATGGGTTGCAATTTCATGTGCATGATCTTACAGTCATTACAACTTCTTTGACCTTCCTTCAGGGTATATCACTGATGTTCATCCATCAAAGATGAACCTGGTATTGACAAAGGTGTTCATCACCATATAATTAAATGAGACCACTGCTTTGGGGGACTGTGGGATGCTCTGGAGCTTGTGAAGTTACTTTTTGACCCGGTTCTTGGGATAAAGGGTGTTTGTCATACTGTTAACTGGTTTAAAGTTCAGTCCATGAATTGCCCAATCCACTGTAGTGTTTACTAAAGATCCCTTCCTCCTCCAGCTAAAATGAACTAGAATTGAGGAGCATCATGTTAGGCTTTTAGCTTAACATGCAATAAATTCCTCCATTTACCTTTTCCTCAGATTAGGATGGGTTAAGGCGGGAGAGAAAATTTTTTGTAATTTCAAAATTTGGGGAGATTTTGGGAAAATATTCTTCTTCACATAAATGCAGGGGTGCCAACCCATAGACTTGTTGACCGAGTACATTAGTTGTTTAATCTATGCTTGATTATGTAACAGGTAATTTGTATGCTCTGAAACAAGATTATTAAAAGTTAATAAAAAAATTTTTCCAGTGTGTCAAGAGCAAGTCTGTGACCGATCTAGCTGAAGCAACAGCTGACCCTGCGCTTGACCGAGTAGTGACTCTAGATCCCCCACCTGTGGCCATGGGCCATGAAGCACCTGCTGAACCAGTGCTGCACCTGGAGGGTGCTGTGGGTGGAGGCGATGGTCACCAGGAGGAGGGAGCTTTTGGAGGAGCAGTAGGAGGACCACAAAATCCACCTCAGCCAGTTAACGAATCATACCCAGAGGTTGGTTGGAATTGGTGTGTGATGAAATGAAAGTTTTTTGTTAAGCTTGTGTTTATTTAAGAACAAAACAAAATCATCAGAATGATGTATTGTAATCTTATTTTTTGCTGGTTTTTAAGGTCATTCATGAACATTCCTTAATTTTTTCTCCATAGTATTATACAATACTGTATTGTAGTTTTGTACTGTAATGTAAATTGAAATTTTGTAGTTTCCTTAAAAGGTGCAGAAAAAGAGAGAATGTGTATATCTCAAAGAGTGTAGGTATTGAAGGAACATAATTTCAGGGAAGTATTTTATGCAAAGTTAAGAAGTGTAGGATCGGCTAGCGTCAGTGTGAGAGGCAATGTACCGAGATGCTGGGCCAAATTAAAGAATGTTTTGTTTCGTGTGGTTGACAAGATGTATGGCTGGACAAAGGGCCCAGCCAGGTACAGTGGCTATGCAGTAATAGATGCAGTCATGAAATGATGAAGTGGACAGTGACAAAAGAGAAGTAAAGATTGTACAAGGCCATAATGATGGATGGTGACAAGGAGGAGTACAGGGCCAGGAGAGAAGTTTACAACCTAAGAAGCATAAGGAGGATGCATTTGTGGATTCTAAGAGGTGAAGTAGACAGAATAGCAAGGCAAATAGTGGGCATAAAGAAGGACATATAGTGAGCAGTGTGTGAGAAATGACTATGGTAGAGTGGTTGTTGATAATGAGGAAATCAAGGATGCTTAGAAAAGACTATGTGATAGACTACTGAATGAGGAGTATGAATGGGATAGTGGTAGCTTAGGAGCAGCAGACCTAGTACAGGAACCATGACCAAGGATTGAAAGAGAATGGTTGAAAGTGATTGAAAAAATGAAGAATGGAATAGCTACAGGTACCTATGGGATAGATGATGTTGGTGTATCAGTGGTGACTGAATTGATTATTGTAATAATGATAGACTGAAGTTGTTGTATGCTGATGACTTAGTGCTTACAGCAGATATTATGGAAGAGGCAGTGGAGAAATTTAAGAAATAAAATGATGGAATGGAGTCAAAGAATTTGAGAGTGAAAATGGGAAAAACAAAAGTATTGGTTAGTGATGTGGGTGAAGGACTCATGGTGTAAAGTGGCAAATGGACAAGTGCTTTCTACAAGAAAGTTTTGTCAACAACTGACTTATGTGCAGTGAGTGTGGAAGGTAGGTACACTTGAGGTGCATTGGTGTAAATGGCAGACTTTAGGATGTTGCAGACTTAAATATTCTTAACAAGGCTGGAAAACTCAACATTGAGGATATATCCCTGGACTGTCAGTGAGTTCTGCTACCTGGGTGACATGATCAGTGCTGGAGGTGGTGTTGAAGCTAGCTCATTTACAAGAGTGGATGGAGGAAGTTTAGGGAGTTGTTGCCTTCATTGATGGCAAGAAGACATTCTCTTTGCATGGAAGGATTGATGTATGCAACTGGCATGAGAAACATTTTGTTGTGTGGCAGTGAAACATGGGCAGTAAAAGAGGATGCCATATGCAGACTTAAGCAAACTGAAATGAGAATGGTGAGATGGATGTGTAAAATGATACTGAAAGATAAGAAACCCTGTTCTGAGCCAAGAGGATGGCTGGGTATTGAGAGTATTGGTGAGATTTTGCAAAGGGGTAAGCTGAGATGGTTCAGGCATGTGGAGAGAATAGAGGAGACTAATTGAATCAAGAGATGCAAGAATCTGATTGTAGCAAAGGAGTGGAAATGGGGGGAGGCTAAGAATAACATGGGAAAAAGTTTTAAGAAATAACCTCTGAGATAGAACCTGACGAGAGAAGCTGCAAGAGACTGCAACATGTACAGTAGCTGAAACCAGGTAATCATGATTAACTCGTGCAACCATTGAAAATACAGTAGAAGTAAAACAGATGACGATGCGATTCATATGGATGATAAAAATATTATTGATACTTCCTTTTTCTCTTTAAGGTACAGTAGGGTCTCAGAGTACACGAGGGTTATGTTCCTGGGATCCCCGCGTAAGTGCGAATTCGTGTATAATCGGGTCTCCCCTGTATATATAACGTATAACCCCTTTTTTATACTAAGGTAACAACAGATGCATAACTTCAGGGTTAAATATGCCACTCCTTAGTAAGTCAATATCTTGACTTTCTCTTCAAAACTTCTCACAGTAGAATATGCACTTCTTTCATTTTCTCACTCTCACCACCATGAGCACTACCACTAATTTCCCTTTTAGGGGTCAGGATTGCGGTAAAACTTACCGGTAAAGAAAAACTTTGCGAATGCCTAAGGGATGTTCACGGAACGAGTGCAAGAGAGAGAAGGATGTCTCGGCAATAATTTAACCTACGGTACCATACAAACACCTTGCATGTACCCAACGAACACAAATACTGTATTAAACCTACGGTACCATTTGAACACTTTAAATGTACAAACACTCAACTATCCTCTGAGCGATGCGACTCTTTTCCATCCCACTGCCTCCACATATACATTCACTCAACACACAGCCATGCTCTTCATTTTTCTTATACAGTAGTTTTAAATTATTATTTCTTCATTTCTAAGCCACATTACAGTATTGTAATGATTTTTTTTTCTTAAACGAGCACGACAAGTAATAAACACGCCGAGCTAGTAAGAGAAGCCGAGTGGGTTGGCGAGAGTGAGACCCAAGCATAAGGGCAGTTCAGGTCAGATGCATATATGCTGGGTTGCATACTATGGATACACGTACTCTGCAACTCTACTGTACTTAATTCAAAGATGACTGCTTTATCTATTTGGTTGTTTCTGCCTGTTGATATCCTTTAAGGGCTTTCCAATGTGTTTATCTAAATACAGTGGTCCCTCGATTAACGAAGGGTCTAATTAACAAAATTTTGGTTAATGAATTAGCTCCCATAAGGATTTTCAATTCCATTAACGAAAACCTTACGAGAAACACGCTTTGTTGTGTGCATCAGCCGATCGGCTAGTCCGCCAATACAATATAGTGCTGAAATTATTATGAAACATGAAGAAGGCATTAGAACCAATGCACTCTAAAGAATATGGCATGTCATCATCGACTGCCTCTACAATCAGCTGTTTGATATGTAAACAAAGCTGCCAGGAATAAGACATACACACCTCAAAGTAAGCTAAAATATAGTATTCTAATGTTTTTTTATTTATTGTTATACAGTATACTGTGTAGTACAGTATTTAGTTTTTATTTAATGTTTTGTTAATTCTATTACCGGTATACAGTACTTTGTACGCACTTTTTCTGTGAGTTGGAACCAATTACCCAATATCCCATAGAAATAATAGATTCAGTTAACGAACGACTGTGGAACCAAATGTGTTCGTTAATCGAGGGACCACGGTACAATACTCAGCTTTCTTCATTAATTTTTATACTGTACAGTATATGCCAGTACTGTACCATGCTGTAGATGATTTTTTTTGTAATCTAAAGGTCTTAATAATAAATTTGGGATAGCATTTTTACTGCAGTTTTTTTTTATTACTGTAGTGTATATGAATATATAATTTTAGGCGTGTGCTCATGAATTTACATAATTAATTTGTTTTTGTGATTTATAAGAAATAGTATAAACTTATATTTAGGGATGTTCACTGTTCCTAATACAAAGATAAATTAAGGATTTTCCTCAACATAATGATGGTACAGAGGTTCATAGACTCACATTTATAGGTGAGTGGTGGGCATGAAGAGGCAACATGAAGGAGAGCGCTAATAGCTCCAAGACCTCACTTCCTGCATAATCTTACCACATCAACACCCCTGCTGTGGAGGTCTTTGCCCTTCAGTAACCCCTTTTCATCTGCTTCCTCTGCCATTGCGCCTCCTCCTCCTCACCATGATGCCTCGCCACAAAAGCTACAAAAAGGTCCCAGCACAAACTTTTGGTCATGTTTGTTTTGTGGTTGTTTTCTGACAAAACTGCCAGCATATAAGGACATGCTGTTTAAAAGTTCATATGACCGTTTGTGATGTCTATAGTGATGAGCCTTCCAGTTAGGCATGAAAAGTGTGAAAACTATGATTGTTATTTTACATGTTTCTGTATATACTATGACTTCTCTTAGGTCAGAAATTTAGAATGGCTAAGCTTTGATACTTATGTCTTGTAAATATACAGAAAGTAATTGCAGACTGCATAGATCTTGCATACTTATCGATTGTTATATTAGAATTGTGTGAACAAGGAATATTGTGTGCAATTCATCAAGGATGCGCAGCTACGAAAGAAAAGCTTTTTTATGTTTACCTTCATATCTTGGAAGTACTGTACTGTCTTTGATATAGACATCCATGCTTCCTTTTCATCTGTAATAGTTGTATTTATATGGCATGACAAGCCATTGCCTTATGATGTCATGTAACAAGTATTATTCATAATGGTTTGGTGCTTTTGGTAAATTGTGCATGTAAGTGAAACATTGTTCCTTTTACTTATAGGTAAGGTTTACAGTGTATATTGATCAACACATGACCAATAATATCGTTCTTCTCTTGTTATCTTTACAGTTGTTATACAAACTTGGGCCTTAGGTAGTTCTTGAATGAGGGTCATGGTTTAAACTTAATTTATAAACTGATCACAAAATTTATTGGTGATGGCATAAAACCATACATACCGTTTCAAAGGTAATTCATATCAGTTTTTATAAATGTAAAATATTGCATGCAAGTTATCTTCATGACAGAATAATTCATTACATCACATGAAATTTTTAGCCCACATAAGTATTGCCAAAGGCTCAAGCCCCCTATACGATCACTTAGCCATTAATTGTGATTACGTCATATCATACCGAGACATGTAATTTTTGGGTATATTGTAGAAAAATATTGTATGATTTGTAGCCTTGATACTTGTTGAAGGAAAGGTCAAGATGAATAACTTTTGTATTTTGGTAATATGAATGTTAATGATAGGTGCATGGTCAGTTGAACATTACTTTGATCATTTGTGATGGTGTTTTAATGGATTAATGCCTAGAACTTAAAAATAAATTGTCACAACATTATTAATAAATACTCAATAAGGGGAATGTTTCACTTCAAAGCAAACTGAAATTTAAAAGACAAATTAATATATTAGGTAATGAAGTACGAGTGGAATTGGGATTCGTTTGTGAGTGTACGTCTTCATTTCATAACTGCATCTTAGTTCTAACTGATGTGTTTGTTATCTCATATGCTGGATTATATATATATATATATATATATATATATATATATATATATAATATATATATATATATATATAATATATATATATATAATTTTTTTTTTTTTTTTTTTTAGGCACGTCTTTTTTATTGGCTCATGTTATCACACTGAAAGTTCTCCACTCCAGTCAGTTGTGAAAGAAATGAAATAGAGCATGTTTTTTGTGTACTGTATATGATTATCATAATTTTTTTGTATGTTTAAATAACTTTCAGAGAAAATGTGTGTTCATGTGTGTCTGTCTGTCCCGTCCATGCATCCACTCACACAGTCACTTGTGAATGCTTATGCATTTTTGTATGCATGAGCATACAAACCAGTATGTACTCCAAGCATGCATCTATTGTTTATATGTGTGCAAGTATAAAACTATTAATTCTGCAGTAGAAAGTGAAGAGAATTATGATTCTTTCAACAGTACTGTAAAACAAGGGAAAATGCTGTCATGACTTGTGGAGCAACAGTTCATTTTCAACAAAAATAGCAGATATAAAGACAATGCATGAATGATCAGGCATAACCCTTAATAAGAATAAAAAGTCAATGTTTGGTATTAAATTAGGGAAGAATCTGCACTATGATCAGTCTTCTATCTATGGTGTGTAAAGAAAAGTACTGCACTATGCTATTGTAGATTATATAATACAATACACTGACTGTGTATAAAGGTTATGACTACCTTATATATTTAAGTGACTATAAGTAACAATATTATTGGGTTGTGATGTAATCTTGACCAGTAGCTTCTTGGGTGATTATCCATAACCTTAGTCACTCTTTTACTCACATGTATACAAATTTTGTAATGATGTATAAATTTGGAAATCGAAGTCTTGTTTTTTTATTTATGTTTATAAATCTAAACAGGGTAATATTGTTTATACTGTACCATAAATAGTATTAATATTAGTTTAGTTTGTGTGAATGACAGTAACATTTAATAAGTTTTTCCCCTTTTATAATGTCATCACTCAAAAAGAAAAGTCATATCTACAACAAAGCACATATTAAATCCTGTCCAGCCATACTTCTCAGTGATTTAAATTTATGGTATTATCAGATATAAACCAATATTTTTTATTTTTTAAACAAATTACCTTGATTACTGTGTGTGTGTTGTATGCGTGTATATTTTGGAGAGTATGGTTTGTAGAATTTGAACTGGATATTTCTACTGAAATGAAATTTGGGAAATGTCTTGAAAACCAAGTGGCTTTTATATATGTATCTCAAGATAGAAGCTGTACAGCTCAAAGGATTTTGGTTATTCAGTTGCGGTTACCAATTTATACTCATAGCATGTGTTGTACACCACATTGTCTAAATTTTTGTTTCCTAATATATATATATATATATATATAAATATATATATATATATATATATATATATATATATATATAATTTTTCTAGAAATTCACTTTTTCTGTTGTAGTGTCTGCAACAAGATTACTGCTTTGCCATCTCCATTGGTTTTGGGAAAGAAATTATTGCCATTGTGGTTTACTTCTTAGAGTTTGCCTAAGCGACTCACACATCGCCAGTGCCATCATTAACTCTTTATTGTCCTTGGGTGGTTTAACTGACTCAGGGGCAGGTGAGGAAAAATTCTCACCAACCATTGTTTATTAGATTCACTAATAGGAGTCTTCATCTTTAAAAGTAAACAGTGAAATTTATTACACTGAAGACTTTGTTGCCCCTGGCCAGATACACTCCCACTCTGAACTCCAGAAATCATCTCGATCAAGGGCCTCTAGTACAGTTACTGACCTGTAGGTTGTTATAAGGAGAGAACTAGATTTTTTCTTATCAATTTTTCTAACATGTGATAATGGAATCATAAAATGAGTTCTTAATAACTCACTATGGTAATAGCAATGCTGGATGTGTTTTATTTCAAACCTTAGGGAATAGTTCAAGATTGAGTGCATTAACAGAAAACGAGTTTGACACAGGTACTAAACCCAGTTGGTCACCTACAGAATCACAAATAAGGGAGAAGGAGAGAGTGTCCTTTTCTCCAGGTGATGGTTCTGAGGTCAGTGTCATATAATACTTCTACTTTATTGTCTGCCACACTCTTAAACTCATGGCTATTCAGGAGATGCTGTTTTTCCATTTTTTTTTTTTTACGTTTTGTCGGCTAATTTTTGTACTTTTGCCCGCTTTTTCCGCGTGCTCTTGGGTTTGCTGAAATAACCTTCATTCTTTCCACTTGGTTACTTCTTAGCCGGTTATGACTGGAAATGTATTGTAGTAACTTATGCCTCTGTGGGCTGGCCAGTGGTATTCCCTTAAATTCTCTTAATTCATAAGGTCCAGAGCCTCTATTATTTAGAATTATGGAGATTTTACTGGAAATGTAAAAGCATAGAAACACACAATATTGATGTAAAGCACACAGACTTATATCTGATAACCACATTATTGTACAGTAGAACGTCGATTTAAAGTAATTCGATTTAAAATTATTGATTTAAAGCTACACCCACAATTAAGGACTATGTTTTAATTTAAAGCGAATCTCCTATTTCGCGTGAGTCAATCTGGTGCATCGCATTTAAAATTTTGCGCCTAATGTTTCTCTGGGCACGCTACACTACCCTAAGGGCAAAGCTGTACTGTACATGTACTCAAAATAATGTACTAAATGATTACTAAAAAAACTTTCTAGTGCAAACTATAGCATGTTTATATTCAAAATAATCATTATCTTATAAAAATTCCAGCAATGTAATTTATATTCTCCCCGGGCACTTCTGTGACATTTTACAAGCAAAAAACCCAAACTCAAGCTAAAGGACATAAATAAACAAATAAATACTTCACTAGACCTTCAGTGCCAACTGTCAAACATGTCACTTCCCTCCCCTCTCTCCCTCCCCCCCCCCCCCTATCTTCCCAGCCAGGGTTTGGTGTTCAGGCTTAAAGTTTTTATCTTAATGTTAGGAAAATATAATTTGTATTGCTGGAATCCTTGCAAGACAGCGAATAATTTGAATATAAACGTCATATATTTTGCACAAGATAAAAATTTTTGCTCTTTGTACTAAAATTCTTAAATTAGAACTAAAATTTGTATGTCTAATGTGAACTATAGTATGTTTATATTCAAATTAATCACTATCTTATAAGAATTCCAGCAATGTTAATTATATTCTCCCATGTTAGTTCAGTGACATTTTATAAGAGAAAACCTTAGTCACTCTTAAGGACAGATAAATAAATAAGCACTAGACCTTGGCATCAACTGTTAAACATATCACCTCACCTCCCTCCCTCCCCCCTAAGCTTCCCAGCCAGTGAACAGACCATAACCATCCCTTAATTTTAGCTGTGTTGATTTATGAGTGTTTGTTTTAACATAATACTACAAAAAACAATGTTTTGTTTAGTCAAAGAGATGGGCTGAGGTGCATCTGGGTAGACTCTCAGTCTTTTTAGTATTTTGTGTTTCTCTCAAGAACCAAACTAAATTATTCCATTGAAACAACACTTCGATTTAGTGAGAATTCGGTTTAAAGAGACCTCTTTTGGAATGTATGATAAACATTACCTTTGTGTAGTGATATATAGGAATATGAAGTTCAGCTCGAGTATGAACAAACTGCCAGCACAGGGAAGATGTACTAGCTCAAAATAACTACTGTACTACCAAGGAAACAAACTGCAGTACGAACCAAAGTTTTATTTTTCTTTGATGGGTCATGGCTTTTAACATAGTCCAATCAATTTATAAGGCACTTTTATTTTCTAAACCTTAAGCTGGGGACACATTGTTAGACAGCTCAAGACTGAAAAGGGTTAATACCTCCCAGTGCTTTTTCAAGACCAATGAATGCTACAAACTTACTTTCCCTTTTCTAAAATTGTTTACTCTTTCTTTAATGCAAATGCTTGTTTAATCTATCTACATAGCCTCTTGTTTTCCTGAATCCTAACTCACTCCTCTCTGGGGATGCTACTTTTAATATTTTATTTGGCTAACACCAGGCATTTTTATTCAGCTCAGAGGGGAAACCTTACACAAAGGGTTAAGCTAAATATTCTGTTTCTGAAAAACCTCTCGATAATAACCACTACAATTTCTCTGCCATACCCAACAAATTTATTTGCTGATCTTTCGGTACTCCTCCTCTGTCATGCATAGTCTATACAGGTATACTGGGTTCATTTATCATCCATTCTATCACCTTTCTTCCTCCTACTCTTAACACTTCCATAGTGACAATATCCACCCTTGGAGTCTTACAGCTCCTCCACAAATTTATATTTTTATTTTCACTTTAATTTTGCTCATTCCAACACATTGCTTATCAATTACGATACATTAAGAAGTAGAGTTATTTACGTCTTTTACTTTCTCCGCTATCTACAGTACTATATATCCTATCTTTCATTCATAAGTACCATTATGTTTGTTCTCTGGACTTTCATACTCTGTTCAGTTCCCTTTGTTAATAATTTATTGTTTTCTTCAAGACCTTATGATACTCATTTTCTGTATCATTCACATATTTTCCCAATGGTTCTCCTTCCTTTCATCATTTCCCTATTTGCAATTGATGCTCATATGCCCATGTCTTATCCTGAACTAGCACAGCCTGTCTCTCATCTTATCATTCCCACTTCATGCTTTAGAGTACTGAAAAAGTCAATTATACTGTACCCATAAGTTTGAAATCAGCTTTATATACACTTTCTTAATATAGACTGTCTTTACTGTATAAACACTCGTTTTCACTTTCCAAAAACATGTCATTTGACGTAAAATATACGCCTGAACTAATACCTTGCATTTCGGCATTTGGAGTCAAATTTTTATATTGTGAACCCACATCATTATTTTGCATGGAAATTCGTACCTTTGTATGAAATTTGAACAAAATCTAAAGTATGAGTAATTAGTGGTAATTAATGATCTTTGAAATAATTAGATATTTAGAATATTTAAAGTCAGTTATGCTGTGCCCATATGTTTTAAATCACCTTTACAGGGGGTTCCATTCTTGAGGATATTCTTAAGTCAGAACACATGTTATGTGCATACCGTACTTATAGAACAATGTTTAAAATCCCACAACATAAAACCTCAGTCCTTGTACACATCTAAAATCACTTAATTTAAGACAAAAGAAATAGAATGACAAAATACAGTAAATGAAAATAAGTCCGGGTAAATAAAATACTGTACCTGTGCTGTAAATTTCAAGTTTAACCCCGTTTGTATCGGCGGATGTTTGTAAGTCGGGGACCTCCTATATATACATTTTCTTAAAAATATAGGCATCTTTACTATTTAAACTATTTAAACACATTAGTTTTCACTTGAATGTGATTGGCTGTCTGAAATACTCTAAATGTGATTGGCTGTCATTGTTTATATCTGCCACATGACAGCTGATGAAGCGACTAAGAATGCTATCTAAACTTGTCTATATCTAGAAAATTAAGCATTTGCACAAGAAAATTAATGAAAGTGAAAGTAATCTGGGTACAAAACTGTCTAAAAACAATCCCCATAATTACCGAATCAATGATAGTCGTGTGTCATATACAGTATTGGCCTAAAATAAAAAATCAATACAATAATATGACGCAACAGGATGTAGAAACTGCATTAACAGAGGCCGAATGTGAAAAAGACCTGGGTGTGTATGTTGACAATGAACTGAAGTTCCCGAGCCATTGTGAGAAAAAGGCGAGTCAAGCAACATAACCGGTAGGTCTTTTAAGGGGGTCTTCAGATATTTAGACAGTCCGTCCCTGTAACGATCTTCAAGAGTGAGGTGCTTCCCCATCTGGAGTACTGTCACCCCATCTGGTCCCCCGAGATATGCTAGAGACTCAGCTAATTGAAAATGTCCAAAGGAGGGCCACCAGACTGGTGCCTGCACTACGGCTCCACAGCTCTCCAGAGAGATTAGAATGCCTACATCTACCTAGTTTTTACTACGGACAGGCCTGGGATGACCTAATTAGGTTAATATTCATTAAATGACTGCACCAAGAATTTTATATTTGGTTATTCTAGGATAGTAAAAAAAAAAATGTGAAAATATTTCTTTCCTTGGGCAAATTAGTATTAACAGATATATGTCAAACATTATTAGAAATAAAACAGGTCAGCTGATGTTCTTCCCGCACCTAGTGCCACGGTCATTAAACAAATATTTACCCCTAATTGGCGTGTATAAACATCGAAGAGGGCGGTAAATTTGGGTTATTATTTAGTTATCAACTCCTAACTGAAAATCGAGTCGTATACTGTATAGGAAAAAAAATAATCGAGTCATATATAGGAAAAAATAATAATTTATTCTATAACGCTTCCATCGGAAAGTTTTAATTTTCGAGTTAGGTGTATTTTAAATTTTATTTCATAATATTTGACCAATCCACGTGAGTGTTGGTGTGACCTAATATAGCTGTGTGCTCATCAGAGTAATTCTCAGGCAGTTGGAAAATGACATCTGCATGAGAGAGACGTCCATTGGCTGTCTCATTATTAAGCGTGTTTTGGACAATAAAGCAGCAGCCGTTGACATTTCTAGGGGTCACGGTGTTCTTGTGACCAGTTAATAGGCAGTATAACACACAGTATCCATCTTGAAACTGATCGGGAATCGAAAGTTACGCTCATTGGCGCTCGAGTATTGTCACATAAACTACTGAGTTGAGTGACCTTACTTGGAGCTGGCGGACGCTCGCCCCACAAGGGGTCACAGCTCTAGATTGAAGAAGCCGCAACTCCAGAAAACCGTGAGGGCAAACTTTTTCAGAGTGAGAGTTGTAAACTCTTGGAACAATCTACCAGAGAGTGTTGTGACGGCACCGAGTGTGAGCTCTTTCAAGACAAGACTTGACCAACACTGGAGCGGGTTCAGGTACATTCAGGAGCCGGTGCATGCCAAGTACTAGCCAACAGTGCGTGACAGAGACGTGACCGATCGCCCGGGCGGCCAGCGAGCCTCACACACAGTCTCAACTAGTGCAGCTTCTTCATCTCGTTGGGACATGATACGCCTCCTTACCGTTGGTACGCCCCAGGTGCATCCTGAAAGTGGTGAGGAATCGGTTAAAAAAAATGTAAAAGTATATGAAAACTCCCTCCATTAGTCGGTAAGAAACTCGCAAAAAATTTTCAACAAAGCTCCGCCATAAAGCTGAAAAAGAAAATCATTGAAATTATTCGAGAAGTTAATTTATTATGAGAATACAGTATTCTTATTTTGTCATCTCTTTTTGCATTGTATTTTTTCATAAAAGCAAGTCTTACTGAAAATATAATTTAAATCTTTGTGCTTTACAAGAAAATTAATGTAGAATACTGTGAGGATAAATTAAGTGGTTTTATAGTGATCCCGAGACACATCCGTACAAAACACAAAACAGTAAACAAACTCCGCCTCAGTCAATGAACTACTCTACGCATTGTGTCAATTCTTGTTAGATTGAAGGCATACATGTTGGATATGTTCGAAGGTAAATATTTTAAGCGAATTTTATAAATGAATGTTGTAAGATAGTGTTAAATTGGGAGTTTGTGTTGGAAGAGAATAAAATGACTCACTCTTGGGTACTTTGTGTGTGTGTCTGTGGACTGTCACTCGACTCACTACTCATGTATGGTACTTATTCACATTTTTAATTTGTGAAAATGTATACTTTAATACTCTGGTGTATATATACTTTTTTTTTTACCTTGGTGAATTAAAAAAAATCAGTTAATGCTGAATTACTTAACCATTGTGTCCTATTGCATTATTTCCGATTATAGGAAAAGTAATCAGAGACGTGACCGATCGCCCAAGCTGCTAACAAGCCGATCAGTGGGGAAGAGGGTAAAAGTAAAAAGTAAAAAGAATTAAGTTTAAAATGTGAAAGGAGACGAACATGAATTTACATTATAAATTATGGGGTACGACTAATTACCCAAATGTAGCTGCAATGAAGTCAAATGATGGTCCTACAAGAATAAATCAGACTGCCAATCACTTCTCAACTGGTATTTGGTGTCACGAAGTCACAAAAAATTGGTAAACTTAATTTAATCTGAGTTAATAGATCGAGTGCATGTACCTAACCTAACCTAACCTCGACTAGTATTTGGTGTCACGAAGTCACAGAAAATTGGTAAACTTTATTTAATCTGAGTTAATAGATCGAGTTCATGTACCTAACCTAACCTAACCTAACACAACTCAGATTAAATTAAACTTACCAATTTTTTGTGATTTTATGACACCAAATAATAATCGAGAAGTGATTCACAGCCCGATTTACGCTTGTAGGACCATCATTTGACTTCATTGCGACTACATCTGGGAACATTTGGGGAATTACTCGCTCCCTCGGTACATGCACGCGATCTATTAACTCAGATTAAAGTAAGTTTTCCAATTTTTTGTGACTTTGTGACACCAAATACTAGTCGAGAAGTGATTGGCACTCTGATTTATTCATGTAGGACCATTATTTGACTTAATTGTGGCTACATTTGGGTAATTAGTCGGACAGTAAATTATGTATAACGTGTTACATTTCTATATGGACAACACTACCGATTTGCATGTGAAGTGTACTACTGAGCAGCTGTTGGTTTTATTTTTTAAGAGCCACAGGTGCTCCTGTAACTGAAAATGAGCTGTTTTGGGTAACGTTACTCCTAAGCCATCCACGATTTCGGCAACAGCACATTACTATTCTGCCATAATTTTTGCTTGTGTTGGAGAAATGTTTTTTTTCTTTTGGTTAGGACATGTATTATATAACATGGTAATGCAATTCAGTTCACCCGTTTGCTACAACCCCTTCCTTCCATGGCTTACTGTCGACTACTTGTGAAAATTATGTTTCAACTATTTTAACTGATAAATTTACCAACAATAATACTTGTTTAAAGTGGGCAGGGCTTTGAAATTGAGGGAAAATGTGGGATAAAAAGACAAACTCTTGAAAACTGTACATAACCTTTCCTAAACCTTTAAAAATCCTAAAACTATAAAAAGCTTGCCGAATTCATGTTTTTGGTGTTTAGTATGTGATGGTGTTGTTTTCGGTGTTCAGATAAGGAGGGATCCATAAACTCAAAGCTGATTCTTAAAATTTTTACAAGTTAGGAAAGGTTAGGTAAGGTTTTTAAAGGTTTGTTTGACGAGCCATGGTAGGAGGGTGTAGCTCGAAAGTGGTTGGAATCGCATTACCATGCTATATAATACATGTCCTAACTCCGAATAGAAGACAATAGAAGCAAAAATTATGGCGGAATAGAGATGTGTTGTCAAAATTGTGGACAGACTAAAGAGTAACGTTAACCCTATCATTTTTGTGCTACTTGCTATGGGTCTGGTGCTGTAACAGATTAGAAAAAATATACAGTATATAATTGAACTCCTCATATTGCAATATAAGGGCCAACAATTTTTATTAGGAAATATCTTATGAAACTTTTATCAGTCTTCTTACTCCTGTTATAATAATAAACAAATGCTTTTTAACCTCACGACAAAGATGAAAAGTGCATGAGCAATAAGTTTTAGGATATAAATTTTGCAATTTCTTGTTAGATTTCTTGTCAGATGCCATATTGTTTTCATCTTACATTGAGGACATATAGGAAACTTTACATTGATTAATTGATGTTGTTGGAAATCATCACATGTACAATGAATTACAGTATAGGTATGAACAACACTTCTCATTTAACTAGCCAAATGAAAAGTGTTATCCAAGTTTAACACAAAAAGTTAAAAGACTTACATGTATTTCCATTGTGGTCCTCCAAAAAAGGTTCAGTATCATGATAAAAGATGGAAAGGTAAAACATTGACCATATCAAACAGTGACTACTACTGTATTAATTCCAGGTTGATGGGAGAAAACCACTACATGACCTTGGTCAAATAGGAAATCTTAAACTCTCTTCTCATAGGAAGAAATGCCAAAAGTTTGAAAAAGATGAATAGAACTGCTAGAACATAATTCGTAGTGTGTCACACTTTCAACTACGGTACTGTATACAGATAGTTCAATGTTGAATCATGATGGGGGGGAAGGTCATTCACTGTCTCAGGCAGTGCTGGATTTGAAGTAAATTGTGATTAATGAGAATTCTTTATGTATACATAACAATAGTATAGTGAATTGTAACTGGAGATATTTTGTCTCATTCCAGTGATTTAGAGAGAAACCGGCTCATATTGACAACTACAGGACTACACCAAGATGTCTCGACCAGGATATTTGTCAGCCTTCGGTAATGTTGAACTTGTCTGTCTCGAAGATGTTGTGCTTGGTATTAGGTAACTGCAATAATTTTCTTATCAGACCTTACCTACTTAAGGGTAAGTATAAGTAAGTATAAGGGTAAGTATAAGTGAATTGTAGTTAGAAAGCAAAAAAGAAGTTAACGCTTGAAAGAGTTACCATAGAAATGTTAAAATTTAATGCTTATCCATGACCTCACATTTATCTTAACCCTTAAGCCCCGGGTTAGGTTGCTGCTGGCAGTACCGCCCCCCCCCCCCTCCCCGTGGGGTTAAATCGAGAAAAAAATCCAAAAATAATTTAAAAAGAAAATGATGGGAAAATAGGCGGACGTTCTGGAACGTCACCTGGGGTACGCTAGTCAGACGTTCTGGAATGTCACCCGGGGCCTAAGAGTTAAGATCTGTCTCAGCTAGATGGGATTCATATTTATCTGGGGCAGAATAAGCATACAACATGTGTAATAAATAATGTTTTGTTAATTATTCCCAAGTCCATAATAAATACAAAAAACAAAACTTGAAGCAGTGGCTCGAAAAATTCATGCACAATATTGCCACAGGGAAGGTAGAATAATAATTGATGTAATTATCTAGAGCGCACATTAGGGTACTATAACAATGAACATAATACTAATGAGGTCAAGCAGAACATTGTGGTTCTCAAATGAACTCCACAGCTGTATACCACTCATCATATCTCTCATTTGTCTCACTTTAACCTTTAAGCCCCAGGTTAGGGTGCCGCTGGCGGTACCCCCCACGATGGGGTAAATCGAGTAAAATAAACTTTTCCAAAAATAATTTTTTACCTTCTTAAATGATAAAACAATAAAAAAAGAATTAAGAAAAACTATATATTAACTCTCTAGAAACTTCCCTGGGGAAGGAGGGGAGGAGGGAGATAGAGGACAGCTTATGACAGCAAGCGCTCGTGGTCACCTCCACACTTAGCAGCTATTTTAGTTTGCCTTTGTATCTGGGATGGCCAGCAATGAATATATAAACTGATCATAATACTTATTTCCTATAAATAATTAATTTAGAATATTTTATTTGCCTTATTTTTCATAAAAGTGCTCAGCAACACACACGCAGTCAGTCGCCAGGCTGTCTTTGTGTTGGTAGAGCAAATAATGCATAAAATAATTATCGTAATAATGATTCCACAAATAAATACATTTATAACATAATCATAGCATTATTTTCCAGTAATACTACACTACAATACAACTACCCTACATTTAGCAATACTGTATTACTTTGATACAACATGATAAAATGGACAAACATTGAAAATGAAACAAACAAAAGTAGTTAATTACGTTCAGGAAGCTTCCCTGTGGCCGTGGGTTTGGCCTGACAGGCAAATATAGTCACACTGGAACCTGATAACCCGTGCTGGGCATTTAAACTGTTTTGGGAAAAGGCACGCTTTCTGGAACGTCACCCAGGGCTCGCCTATCGGGAGTTCTGAAATGTCACCTGGGGCGTAAGGATTAAAGTACTATGCAGTGGTGCGGGACCCCACACACATGCAGTCAAGCAAAAAGTAGAAAATGTAAATGCAAAAGCCTTCAAATGCAGAAGATTCCTGGTTATCACTAGAGACGTAAAAAGACAGTACACATACTGTACAAAATAGATTTTATCCAGCCATGCAAACAAGAACATAAACTTATAATATTTTGTAAAATTTAAAATACTCAAGTTTTGAGAAAAGAAGAAGAAATACAGTACCGTAATGTTCTACTTCCATAACAGTAATGCCACAAGCTCACAAAGTAAACAGTGTCTTGCAAAACAGACAAAAATGGACACATACAAATCTACTTTAGTAGAGTAATGAAGTACAGTACACGTATTACTACTTTATTACTTAACAGCACTCACTTATCCTTCCAATATGAAAGTTGTTAGTGTTTATTCAGGCTGACAAGGAGGAGCAGGTGTATTGTCAGTAGGAAATCCAGGCAGGTACAGTAGCTAAAACAACTATCTGTGCAGGTGGGGGTTGATATGCTCCGAAATTTTACGTGTGACTAGTGACAGCCCTCATATACCAAAATTTATCATCCATGGTCTCATATTGTTTCCCACAAAGTATGCACTGATAGTTGTTTTAGCTACTGTGCCTGGACTTCATAATTATGAAAGTGGCATAAACTTTCTTTTATAACTGAAGTGAATTTGTAGGGTGAGAGCTAATGAACCAGAGTTGATCCTTCTAGCAGCAATCCTGAGTCCTCACTGTACTTTGTGCCAAGATTTGGTTTATAAAATCTACTTAATTGGTGCCAGATTAATGAGAAGCTGTTTAGATATTGTAACCTGGGATAGATATAGAGAACTTGTTTAATAGATATGCATTTATTTATTTTTAGAGACCTATGATATCAATGCTTATATGAATCACTCACAATCTTTCTAAACATTGGCATGTATTAGTTACTGGTGAGGATAATTTTATCTAATAAATATTAACTGTTGCAGGGGGTCCTGGAAGTATGAACTCAATATCATCTGATTTCTGGTTAGCCAGTCACTTTCCTGGAATGCAAATCAATGGACGTATGTCAGCTGTGCGCCGATTCTTCTGCCTTTTTGTGACGTTTGACTTCCTCTTCACAAGCCTTTTTTGGGCTATTTGTGTATTGGTAAGTTTGACTGATCATCACCATCATCATTGTTTTACAGCCAACTTCCAAACTTACATACATAGATTAGCCACAGTTATATAGCTTTTCATGCTGCAAGGACTCTTGCAGTCTCTCTTGTCAGTTTCCTAACTACAGTAATGTACAGTAATCCCGTGTTTTTCGCGGGAATTACGTTCCTGAAAATCCAAAACCACAAATACTCTTTTACAAATCACTGTATCTGTGGTCACCAAACAGCTTTCAGTAGGTAGGTCATGCACTTAACCACGCCATGCTCTCCACTCACGGCCCAGTGGTCACACTGATCGCTGGTGCACTGTACCGGCATTTACTAACATAATTATTTGAAACTAATCATATTGTAGTATAATACATGTAATGGAAAAACGTAAACACAGTTATATACAAAAAAATCTTTATTTACAAGTAAATAAAAATTTTTGTATTTCACTGAGGTCGGCAACACCCGCATTGCAAGCCTTTCCCTGCTGTCCCGGCGTATGCCCTCCCTCACGCAGTCACAGTAGCGTTCACAGTACGGTAGGCATATGTGGACTGAGGCTTCTCGGAGCAGCGAGTGTCTGAGGCAGGAAAGGGTGGCGTCTGTTTGCCGCACTGCACAGGGGAATATCGAAAATGGAGCGAAATTTATTAATTTTTTTTTTTAAAGGATATTTTATATACAGTAAAGCCTCCGGTAACAATGGTTCAACCAACAACTTTTTATATTTAAGACCCTAGTTAATTTAGGACCCAATTTAATATACCGCTACATCCTTATTTCATTCGTATTTATGACCAAAATATAAAAAAAAAATAAAAATAAAATTACTTTTTCATATAAATAATAACTACATCCCAATATGTTTTATAAAAAAAAATTACCGTAAAAAAATTAAGAGCGCCTTGCACAAAGAAGCTGCCTTGCTAATGAGTGGTGAACAACAGTCGGAGCTTGGCGGGCCTTTTGTTTTCACGCATCTGGAACAGGAACAGGAGAAAAACTTTCTCAGGCTTCTTACAGCATTTTTGCATCCGTATTCAACATGAGCAAGAGAGCAAGTGATTTTAGTGTTGTTTCAAAAGCTAATAGAAAGTGTATAAGCTTAGCTGAGAAACTAGATGAGTTAAAACGATATGAAAAAGGTGAGAGGTCTCTGGATATTATATGGAGCAAGCAATGAACATCTTTTCTGAAGCGGATCCATTAACAGAATAAAGCATTAAGATTTAAATAAACGCAAATGACCTCTACATAAAGATGTATAATGAGAAAAGAAAGCAGCTGTGCAAGTTTCTTTCGACAGCTTTATTATCCGAAGGCCTAAACCATCAACTTCAGCTGCACTATCAAATTCAGCATCATAAGCAGCTTCAACATTAACTTCAGGTTCAGAAACAGTTTCAGCAACAGCTTATATGGAAAGCTACAGCTTCAGCCAGAGTTGAACCTATAGCTTCAGCAATAGTTGAACCTGATGACTTCGTCATCTGAGTAAAAACTCGCACAATATTCATTGGCTGTCCTTATGTTTTAGACTTTACCACCATTGGTGAGTAGAAATTTTGGTTTACATTCGTAAATATTATTAAAAACATATATGAATAGTAAATAAGTGTTGCTTTCATATTCATATGTAGAGAAGTGCCGATATGTTTTCACATGTACGCACTTACTGTTCATACGTTGGCGTTCCCAATCGTCTCGCTTTATTTCTTTACCATTAGTGGTTAACTACTTCTAGTGTTCCATTTATTAACCTTAGATAACATTACTTAAAACATACCTACAGGTATTAAATTTTTTTAAATTAAGTTCACTGCAGCTACAAACAGGGTCTTATTTTCTTCAGTTTCTTATGTAGAACCATCTTCACTCACGAAAACAATGCCGTCTTGTCTCCTCGTGTGTTTTAATATTCTACGTATTATTAATGAATTGCATTGTTCATTTCACATATATAAACATTAATTCACTCAAATACATATTCTCTAATAAACAATGATGAATCTTTTGTACATATTCTTCAGATAAAATGACTATGTTTCCTTGAGTGCGCACGTATACATTGGCTTTCCACTATCAGTCTCTTTTTCTTTAATATCAGTTGTTACTTCTACTGTACATTAAATAACATTAATTAAAACATACATATTTTTTACATTAATTTTATTACAACAGCAACCAGGGTCTTATTTTCTTCAGTTTGAGGTGGATAACTGACATTATGGGTGTAAACACTGACAACAATGCCGTCCCTTATCCTCTTGTGTGTTTTAATATTCTACGTATTTTTAATGAATTGTATTGTTCATTTTGCATATACAGTACAGAATATAAAGATTAATTCAATCAAATACATATTCAGTAATAAACAATAATGAATCTTTTGTACATATTCTTAAAAAGATAAATGACGCGGTATCCTTAAATGCGCACGTATATGTTGGCGTTCCCAATCCATCTCTTTTTTTTTCTTTGCCATTAGTGTTTAGCTACTTCTATTGTTCCATTTATTAACATTAAATAATGTTACTTAAAACATATATTAATTATTTTTTTTTTTTTTACTACAGCTACAACCAGGGTCTTATTTTCTTCATTTTCTCGTGTAGAACTATCGTTCCGGATTCCCGGCTGTAAACACAAACGAAAATAATGGCGTCCCATCTCCTCTTGTGTGACCATATTATTATTCATTTATATTGTATAAGGTGCATTCAGAAACATTATTTAAAGAATATAGTCTGCAATTTTCATTAATTGTGTTGTTTTGGGGGGGGGGGGATAAGAGGGTAAAAAGCCACACAAAAGATATGAAAAGGTCACACTTGGGAACGCATCTCATTATTATTGCTTTATTTTAATGATAATTAATGATTTGTGATACGATGGTTCACCTTACACTGCAATATTGGAGGACACATTAACGTCGTTATTCGAGGCTTTATTGTATACGTATATAATTTTTTAGTAAAAAAACCGCGAATGGTCAAAACCGCGATAAAAATTAATGCGAAAAGCACAGGATTACTGTAATTGCTTACACTAAAAGAAGTATACTCAAATTCCTTTAATTTAGCAACTTTAGGTCTTGATTTATTGGTAAATTTGGACATATGTCAAGACATTGTTTTTTTTTTTTGCAATTTAAATGGGTAATTTGGATAGCATGAAAAGGCAAACCTAATGATAATTATATGACAGAATTAAGTCTACCCCCATACTTTTTTCTTTCAGATTGAAAATGAAGGGCAGTATGCAGCACTTATAAAAGAGATCATACATTATAATATAAGATTATCTATATTTGACATAGTGGTAAGTGTGTATTGAATTAGTTTTTGAAACAGCGCAGTATTAGTGTATAAGTCTCAGACGACTGTGGAAGTACGCTTGAGTACAGGGGTATCTAGAATCCAAAAATCAATTTCATGAAATATGTAATGTTCCGAAGTATTTCTAAATCAAGATTCCCTAGAAATCTCATCAGTTGACCTAGCTTAGGTTGGTCAGCTGATGTCATGGCATCTCTCACAGCATCAGAAGTTATATTCAGACTGTACATGTTTAGTAAAGATGAAACTAATCAAATAACTAAACTAGGTTTAAAGCATTTTGTGGCTGACAGTCAAAACACGAGTTATATTTAATCTACGGACAAAACCGCGACACGACTTTTGTCTTTGATTGTACACAATACAGTGCTGTTTAGTTCAGTTTGGTCCATGAGATGAAGTCAGCCTGAGTATACAAGTGGCAGAGTGTGGACATTGGATCACCAATTAGTGAGAAGATGGTGTTTGTACAGCGAGTGGTATTGTAGTAATGTTTGAGAGTTGGTTTATATTTTGATTACTTTATTGAAAAATTCATTAAGCCTAACTAATTTTTATTGTACCAAATACAGTGTGGTGGCCCTTGAGGGTTAGTGAATGTGGGAGAGTGTGTAATGTACATCTCCCATGAAGTTTGTACCATGCTGACAGTACGAGTTACTTTTATTGGTCCAATTTTGTCTTGCTGTAAGAAATTTAATGTACTCATTTTATTTTACAGATGGCTGCTGCATCAAGATTTGTCATTCTTCTACTTTTCTATGCATTGCTACACATCAATCACTGGTGGATGGTTGCCGTGAGTTTTATATATGAAGAATTGCATTGTTGTGCTGCAGAGTTAATATTTCTAGTTACATAAGAGTAAATAATTACTTGATGTTTCTTTGTTAAAAGAATGTTAAGTGAAATATAAAGACCATTTGTAAGATTGCCATATTGATGTAGAATGTACAGTATATATTGTATAATTATTCTTTAAAGATTGAATTTTTTGCAGTGGTACATTACTATTAGATCATGTATATGCACATAAAATTATCTTGTACATTTGTTCCAGATAACCACTGCAGGAAGCTGTGCATTTTTCATCTGCAAGAGTTTATTATACAAGGTAATACAGTACAGTACTGTATTATTTGTCTTCATTTATCATGAGAGTTTATTTTGCAAATGATTGTCTTTATGTGAGGCTGCATAACCATACCTTTGTCATATCTCATCACTGTTTAGAATTTTTTAAGGTATTATTCTTAATTTTTTAGTAATAAGTTTTTTTTACTACAGTGGAACAAGAACACGAGTTATCCATTTGAAGTGACGCTAGTTCTTCTTTCATTCTTCATCGCCTGGATTGAAGCTTGGTTTGTAGACTTCCGTGTGTTACCACAGGAAGCCAGAGCCAGGTCAGTTCTTGAAGGTGAGAACAAATATTACAGAAGCTTCTTTTTTGTGTGTGCTGTAGTTTCACAACTGCCATCAGCAACTGGCAAATATCGTTCGGTAACTGTTTTGGGTGGATACCTGACTTTGAGACAAGACTGTAGATAGGTTAACTATAGTTCAAACCTATACACAGGTATATTTTACCTACAAAAGTTACCTTGTACAGTAGTGCCTCAATACACTGGACCAATTGGGGCAGACCCCAGTGTGGAAATTGCAGAAGTCCAAAAAAGGTGACTCTGGGGAGGATGGGGGGGTCTGGTCATAACACTGCTTATCTGGATTGTTTTAAGAAAATCAGTTGTTATAATGTTATTACAGTAGTACTGCACTTCAACAACCAAGAACTTTAAGTGCATAACAAGATTAGTAAAACACTATACACTAGGGTTGTTGAGTATGCGTGTCTTACCCCCTGGACTACTCTTACGCTCGGGTTCAGTTACCCACCAGCCATCATGATGGATGTACATCGTTTGACGTCTCGTGATCCGCCTCGTTCCTCCACACCCTCGACAGTAGTGCTATTTGTCAAGTGTTGCTTGATTTAAGTGGCATTGGTATACTGTAGTATCGGGTGATAAAGACAGTATGGGGAGGAAACAGACTGAGGTGATGTCGAGTTGGTTGAGGTGGCCAGCGGTGATGACAGTGATACAGACAGTGGTGCTTACTCCCTCTTTCCACCCTGCTAGCCACCCCCTCAATGAGGTCGTGGCTACTGTGGACATAGGGGACCATGTGCATGCCAGCCTCAACAGTACGCTTGGAATGACTGCATTAATTTTATGCCTGAAATACCAGTTTTTGAAAGCAGATTGTTTAAAAAAATTTTTTTGTCAAAATATGCCCTCATGTGGGGTCCGGTGGGCTGTACATCGCCTGGGGCATATGGGTTAAGGATCTGGGCTTAGAATTTTTAAATTTGTGTTAATTACTGACCCTTTAATTGAACATATTTAGAATATTTAAATTGTCAATTATATGATGTGCCCATAAGTTTTAAGCCACCTTTATATACATTTGCTCAAGACTATACACTAACATTAGTTTTCACTTTCCAGGAAAAAACCTTTACTTACCCTGAAAATGCCTTATTATCTTGTGTTTCGGCATATGGGGTCATGACGTAGATTTTCTTAAAATTTCATGCAGAGGTACTACAATCTGCCTAAGGATCTGGGTTCAGAATTTAAAAATTAAATGTGTGTTCACACTAGCACAGAGAGTGAGGAAGGGAGGGAACAGCGTTTCCTCACGGCTCCGCTGTCTCGTGCAGTGACAAAATTGCCAAATGGCAATGCTGTATTTATTTCATTTTATTATATTTTATTTATTGTTATAATTTTTATTTATTCCTCACATTTACTGATACAGTATATATTATTTTATGTATAAAGAATGGCGGCTTCCACACACAAACCATCCTCTGAGCGACGTGACACAGTTCAACTGCTTGCCCTGGCAGTCACCGGGGAACCTCCCACGCACCTCGTGTTGGTTACACATGTTCTGCCATTTTAAGATTGCATCATCATATCTCGGAATTTTACGAGTAATTGCACCTCTATTTTTCATAGTAGTGACAATGCAGGAAAAGCATTCAGATAGCGACCATTGTAAAGCTGATCTCTGGCCATCACATAGTGGTAAATGGTGTTAATTTTTAAACATCATATAACTGATTGAGTGTACTGTAAACCCTCGATATCTCGGCACATATGGGGCTCTGGCCTTACCGAGTTATCCCAAATTCCAACTTATCGAGGCACTTTCCCCCTCCTACAAACATACAACAATAAAAAATTATCAACCCATATACAGTATGTGTACACGTAATTAATAAATGTAAAAAGGTAACACTTACCAGCACTGCAGGCAAATAATGAAGCACCATAGTAAGAGACACAGAGGCATGGTAGGTGACACAGAGGTATGGTAGGTGACACAGAAGCATGGTTGATGACACAGAGGTATGGTAGGTGACACAGATGCATGGTAGGTGACACAGGTATGGTAGGTGACACAGAGGCATGGTAGTTGACACAGAGGTATGGTAGGTGACACAGGCATGGTAGTTGACACAGAGGTATGGTAGGTGACACAGGCATGGTAGGTGACACAGAGGTATGGTATGTGACACAGAGGCATGGTAGTTGACACAGAGGTATGGTAGGTGACACAGAGGCATGGTAGGTGACACAGGCATGGTAGGTGACACAGATGTATGGTAGGTAACACAGATGCATGGTAGGTGACACAGGCATGGTAGGTAACACATGCATGGTAGGTGACACAGGCATGGTAGGTGACACATGCATGGTAGGTGACACAGGCATGGTAGGTGACACAGATGTATGGTAGGTAACACATGCATGGTAGGTGACACAGGCATGGTAGGTGACACAGATGTATGGTAGGTGACACAGATGTATGGTAGGTGACACAGGCATGGTAGATGACACAGATGTATGGTAGGTGACACAGATGCATGGTAGGTGACACAGAGGCATGGTAGTTGACACAAATGTATGGTAGGTGACACAGAGGCATGGTAGGTGGCACAGGCATGGTAGGTGACACAGAGGCATGGTAGGTGACACAGGCATAGTAGTTGACACAGAGGCATGGTAGGTGGCACAGGCATGGTAGATGACACAGAGGCATGGTAGGTGACACAGGCATGGTAGGTGACACAGAGGCATGGTAGGTGATGCAGGCAGCCAGATATGCCAAGATTTTCCCAGGTAATTTTATATATCTCGGCATTTCCCGAGTCATACTAATAAATTCCGAGACCATATTCATGTTGAGTAAAATGAAATTCCGAGTTATCAAATGCCGAGTTATCAAGGGTTTACTGTATATAGATCCATCATATAATGGTCATTACTTTTATATCGAGGTGTGGTAACTATAGAGGGTTACTATTGTAATACTGTATTACAGGTTATTCTTTTAATTTCAGCTGCCAGTAATTGTGACCAACTAGAGAATGCTCCGTTATTACCTCATTTGGAAAGAGTTCGAGACTACTTGAGTAATTATACTGAAACTGTGGGAGATTTTTACTCTCCTATGGAATCGCCTCTTGGTGAGTAAGATATGCAGAAATCCACTTAATTTCTGAAATATTGATGTTTTAAATATATTATTTACATTTATAATTGTATAAAATTTGCTGCATTATCATCTCTACCAAGTACCGTATAAGTTGACCTTCGAAGCCAAATTTTTAGTGTCTAAAGTTAAGGGGTCGACTTATACGTTTGGTATAAAATGATGACCTCTAAAATCATGACCGTAAGTGAGAGTATTTCATATTACAACCTTCATATTTACCTTTAATATAATTGCTCTATTTCTGTTATGGATGAAATAAAGTTTTTCTCAATAGTTTTATTTAAACACCTTTTGTTATTGATGTTTTAAGAGTGTGTGTGATCAAGTGTGTGAAACTATGCAGTTGGTAAAATGAAGTCAATGTAATTGATAAAATTGGATATTTTCTGCACTTTTGTGGGTTAGCTGTGGTTACCTGATGGCAGCTCTCCATTCTGCATGGTCTTTTACCAGATTCTTAGCTCTGAGGTAATTTCTTACAACCTCTACCCATGTAATTCTAGACTTAACTCTAGCCTCTATCCATGTAATTCTAGACTTAACCCTAGCCTCTATCCATGTAATTCTAGACTTAACCCTAGCCTCTATCCATGTAATTCTACACTTAACCCTAGCCTCTACCCATGTAATTCTAGACTTAACCCTAGCCTCTACCCATGTAATTCTAGACTTAACCCTAGCCTCTACCCATGTAATTCTAGACTTAACCCTAGCTCTCCTCCCACCCACATTGGACTTGTGCATCATTTGATCCAATTGGTCTCCTCCATTCTCTCTAAATGTCTGAACCATCTCATCCTACCTTTATGCAAAACCTCGTCAATACAGTAAACCCTTGATAACTTTGAATTTCATATAATTCGGCATGGATATGATCTCAGAATGTATTAGTATAGCTCGGGAAATGCCGAGATATATAAAATTATCTGGGAAAATCTTGGCATATCTGGCCACCTGCATCACCTACCATGCCTCTGTGTCACCTACCATGCATCTGTGTCTCTTACTATGATGCTTCATTTTTTGCCTGCAGTGCTGGTAAGTGTAACCTTTTTACATTTAGTAATTACATGTACACATACTGTATAAGGGTTGATAATTTTTTATTGTTGTATTTTTGGAGGAGGTAGGAAGTGCCTCGATAAGTCGGAATTTGGGATAACTCGGCAAGGCCAGAGCCCCATATGTGCCGAGTTATTGAGAGTTTACTGTACTCCTAATGGCCAGTTGCCCTCTTAGCTCCAAACAGGGTTTCGTATCTTTCAGTGTAACAGTTACACATCTACCTCACCATTCTCATTTCAGCTCTCTCAAGCCTGCATATGTCATCATCTTTAACTACCAATTGTTCATTTTTCTAGCTAGTTGCAAGTATATTTTCTTTCCTGCAAAGAAAATGTTCTCCTGCTGTCAGTAAAGGCAGCAACTCCCTTAAGGTTCTCTGTGTTCCTTGATGCACCCCACATGAAGTTGTGAGATGTGTAAAGGTGGGAGATGGATAGAACATGAAGAGAAGTTTACTGATGAATACAGTGTTTGACCAACCATCTCTTATTTCAGGGTCAGATGAGGAAGACGAAGACTTTGCAGAAAGCAGCCACAGAAAGTTTACTCCTCAAGTTAGTTTTCTAGCTTAAGTTACCTTTTTTTATTGCTGTTCTTTTTGGGGGGTTCCTTTCAGGAATGTAGACAGGGGAATTACCCTTGTCTGTCCATCATTTCCTAATGTTCATTTGAATGTATTTGTGACTTTGACTTTTCTTGAACACTTTTTCATAGACATAAGCTTTACAGGCACATGTTACTTGATGAGTGCTGCATTTTCACATCCAAATAGGGAATTGATCATATTGAAGTGTCCTTTTGTTTAGTTTATTTTCATTGGGGCACCCTTGTATTATAGACCCAGAGAGAAGGATGCAGTTCATGCTATGTTTAGCTGTGAAAAAGAAAATGAAACAGTGGAAGATTTAGTGCTCCTGAAATTTAAAATTTATTCAGTTCATGCAACTTTGGGATTTGAAATTGATATCTTCATTTGTTTTAAAATTACCAAATTTATTGTGTATAAATTGCATAGATTGGTAGGTGTCATTCTCATTATATGGACCAGAATGTTATAGGATAAGTGGAAGATGCTCACTAGTACAGGGAGGATTTACTCTTTGTGAAGATTATTTTCGCATCAAGAGAGGCTGTTACTCTTTTATGGATGCTGTATCCATTTGGAAAAGGTGGTCTTATGAGAAGGGAATGTTTATATTGAGCAAAAATTAGGATTGGTATATTTATTTAAACTTGTTAAAATGTCCACAGGAGCAAGAAATACAGGACAGTGGCTATGAAGCAATGCAAAAGGCATGGGAGACAATCCATTCCTCTGGTTGGAAATTAGAAAAAGAGAGTTCCCATGGTGACACAATTTACTCCAAAGTTAGCTCCAAAGGCTCCAAAATATATAAACTCATGGTATGTACTAATCCCTTTGGCTAGTTCACTAATCCTGACATATGCTTGTGTATATCTCCTTACACAGTTATTATCATTTGGCAGTGTGTTGTGTACTAAAAAACATGTACACAACACAGTCTCCCTCTTCTCTTATGCAGACGACATAACTCAAATCATGCAATAACCAGGGAAATCCAAACAAATGATGGCAATCAGAACAGGCAGAGAAATCAAAACCATGAACAATTACAAAAGGAAATGGAAAATCAAAACAAACAAGCAAAAATTGAAGATGATTCATATTGCAAAAACCAGACCCTACCCCTTCATGGTCACCAACCAAAATATATCACATGCAGGAAATGGGAAAATCCTTGGCTGCAAAATTACAAGAAGGGGCATACTCCCACATATCAAAGAAAGAATCGCAAAAGACAAGACCTAACTAACTAAACTCGGAAGTTTCCATAAACTAAACACCAATACACAACTACATCTGTATAAAGCACTAGTCAGACCACACCTGGAATATCTCCCAATTCCACTCAATTCTATAATAAAAAAAAATATACTCAAACTACAGGCAGTCCAAAACGTAGCCCTCGGAAGAGCAGCAAAACTCGTACAAAAACTGCCAGCGAGCTACACACACAACCTAACCTAACCACAATCAACATCAGAATGCACAATCAAGCATTAGCAATATGGGAAAAGCTACAAGAACTAGAAGACCCCATACTACAACAACTAATGCAAGAAGACATTACCAGAACACACAGTTGGTTGCCAAAGAGCATAATAGACGACGACACAGAACCAGAACCAATATATACACAATGAAAACTAAGATACACAAAAGGACCTGGAGCCCCCCCCCCCCTCCCCAAAAAAAAATAAAAAATAAAAAAAATACCTTAGCTTAGCTCAGCTTGTCTTCCCTTGCCTGAGTGGACCTGCTAAAATGCTGTCGTGGCAGAAATCCCGTCCCCGCAAGGCAGATAGCCTACCTGCTATCAAATCTCTCTATATTTCCCACTTCCTAACTTCTACCTTCCTTCTACACAATCTTCCACCTTCTGAGCAAATGGCTCTCTTCTCTCCATATCATCGTCATCATCATCATCATCATCATTTGCCCCCTGAAATCTTCTCACTGGAGGCAACTATATATTGATTAGTTATGCTGGAGATTATTTTGTGGTCATTGTATTTTTCATTTTTCCTAATTATTTTTTTTTTTCAGGGAGTGATTGATATTGATGCCACCCTGTTATTCAATGAGCTAATTTACAACTTTGAAAATATTCCAAGTTGGAACAAAGCAATTACCTTGGGCAAAATTGTACAGGTAAGTAAAATATTTCCTCTTCATATATATATATATATATATATATATATATATATATATATATATATATATATATATATATATATATATATATATATATATATATATATTTAGATTTTGTTGCACATCATTATGTGTGTTTTATGTAGGTATGTTTGGAAGCATTGGCTACACCTTTCTCATAAAACCTGTAGAATTGATTAATGAAAGGATTTTGCTTGGGATGGAAGGCAGTTTTAGGGACCCAGTTAGGGGTACCTCAAGAGAGTAGATATCTTCATGTCATGGAGTACCAGCATAAATGGAAATGGAGAAAGACTGACAAGAATGTGGGTTGAGAGTCAATTGATTATAAGGTACTCGTGGTTCAAAAAGAAGGAAACTGTAAATTTAAAGACATATATTATGTTGTTCATGAGATATCTTTCTTAATAATCGGGTTACCCACATCTCTACAAATATGGATAGATTCCAGATAATTGTTCTGTACACTGAGTTAGCTGTCTTGCTTTATCTCTGCCAAACATATAATTGGACCTTTGAAGATTCAGAAATTGTATACTGGATTCTGTATAATGAGATAATGTTTACCTTCTAAATCGGTTAAAATCCTCGTTTTGGCTTATCAAATGGGATTTCCAGTATATGTCCCAATACAGTCAACCCTCACTTTACGCGGTTAATACAACCCACAGGGTTGCCGCGGAAAGTGAGAAACTCGTAAAGTGAACAACATAACATATGGGATTAATTGAAATAGAGACCGGGCCGACCCCCAAACTCCACTTTTTGACGACACACAACTATGTTGTAGTAAAAATAACTTCTTAATTTTATGATGGTATGCACACACAATTAATAATTAAGAGAAATATCAATAATATTAGGTTTTTTAGCACTTAAAAAGTAGAAAAGATGGCTGGGCACACGGGGATGGGGGGTTGGTTCCGAGGCAGAGGGCAGATTATTGGCCCTCACCTGTATCAATTGTATCACTATCCACCACAGAGGCTTGCAGGGCCTATTTGTCAAACCCCTCAAAGTCCATATAAGTCCATATCGTCACTATAATTATCACTATCACTGACTTGGGCCGGCTGTGGTGGGTGGCGGGTGAAGAACTCGGTAATGTTTTGATGATTGGGCAACCTTGTTTCACCCTACTCGCGCCGCTTACACAACATGGCGGGAGAGATGGCTGGAGGTTTGGATCCAAAAATGGCGCGGCTCGCCAGCCGCTCTCCGCGTAAAGGGGTACACGCACCGTGGAATGTGAGCATCCCGGGTTCCGGCAGGGTACCGCGTAAACGTGGAAACGCGGAATGTGGCACCGCGTAAAGTGAGGGTTGACTGTATATAAATTTTTGACATTGGTAATGATTATTCGTCAACAGACTATAGACAGTTGCACTGATGTGGTGTACCAGATAGCAGCAGAAGGTCCTGGAGGTGTGGTTGCTGCCAGAGATTTCGTCAATGTGCGTCACTGGAAACAGATTAATGACAGCTGGGTGTGTGCAGTTCTCTCTATAGAATACAAGGATGCGCCTCTGCAGAAGAATTTAGTCCGGTAAGTAAAGAATCATTCTATATTTCATAATATCAGGGACTTTTTATTCTGTGACCCTATAATATATATATATACTGCATACCGTATATACTCGTGTGTGGTTTGAGTTTTTAAGACCAAATTTTTAGGCAAAAAATTGGGGGTCGTCCTATACATGCGTAATAGTTTTGTTAGGTTGAACCCGCGCATGATGGGAAGGGTGAGGAGCAACTTTTAGCTTCAGACCTGAAAAATATTTACCATTTACTGCCAGTAAACAATGGAAACGCAAAATATGTACCAATTAGTAATGAAAAGTTGTGCAGTTCCTTCAGTAAATGAAGCTCACCAACTTACAATAGGCTAAATTACCTTACAACATGCTTTCAGTAGTCTATGTTGAAGTTCTTAGCACAGGCTAACTTATCATATCATATACGGTATCACAGTTCTCATTGATTTACAAAAAATACCGGTAATAAAAACCTTTTCGATATTTCACACTTAATATAATACCCGGTAATCTACTTCAACCTCCTATTATTTATAATGACGCATGACGCATCATGCACCACTAGCTGTATCAGCTAGACGGTACACGTGTTTTTCGAATCGTTTTCAGTTAAAAAACTTTTACACCACACGTATATTTTACCTAATCTGCGCCTGAATGAATATATTCTCGGAAATAAATAGTAGTTTTGCTGAAACGTGATGTATTTCAATGTAAAATAGGATAAAATACATGACGAAAACAAAAGATTTTACCTAACCCTCCGATGTTTAAGAGAAGTTACTCGTTTTTTTAATAGTTTTTGGTTAAAATATTGTTATATTACAATGGTATTCTATTCATACTGTGCTTGATATAATGCATTAATGGAAATGTAATATTTTTGCTGAAATGACGTACATATTACAGTGGAAAGTGGGATAAAATCGTGACGAAAACAATGACTTTCGCTTTCTTTCGTTCAAAAGATGTTACCATAATCGCTTTTCGAAGGGTTTTCAGTTAAAAAACTGTTGTATTACGATAATATTCTATCCTAATTGACTTGAATAAATACTACTATACCATATTTCTGAATATTTTCATTAAAATCCATCAAAACCAATTTCCTTGTCATCGTCTGCAGCAACAAACAGCTTCTCCCAGTCCTCTCCTTGAACAGGGCTAGAGGGTACGTGTTTTTCGAATCGTTTTCAGTTAAAAAACTATTTCACCACACGTATATTTTACCTAATCTGCGCCTGAATGAATATATTCTCGGAAATAAATAGTAGTTTTGCTGAAACGTGATGTATTTCAATGTAAAATAGGATAAAATACATCACGAAAACAAAAGACTTTCCCTAAGCTTCTGTTCTTGAGATGTTACTCGTTTTTTTAATAGTTTTCGGTTAAAATTCTGTTATATTACAATGATATTCTATTCATACTGTGCTTGATATAATGCATTCATGGAAATGTAATATTTTTGCTTAAATGACGTACATATTACAGTGGAAAGTGGGATAAAATCGTGACGAAAACAATGACTTTCGCTTTCTTTCGTTCAAAAGATGTTACCGTAATCGCTTTTCGAATGGTTTAGTTAAAAAACTGTTGTATTACAATAATATTCCCTCCTAATTGACTTGAATAAATACTTGAATGGAAATATACAATATTTTTGTTGAAACTACCCGCGTTTCAGTGTAAAGTGTCGTAATAATAAATGGTAAATAATTTGCCTTCGTCACTCGTATTTCATGCACAGCGAGCCTCAGTTTATATATATTTCATGTAAATCCACAATGAAAATGTGGATAAGATAAATCTTGAATAAAGACGAAAGCTAAGGTACTCCGTTGTTTCCATTTTCCTGTGTGATTTTTTCAATATATATATATATATATATATATATATATATATATATATATATATATATATATATATATATATATATATATATATATACAGTGGAGTATGCTATAACGAATCTAATTGGTTCTAGAACCTTGTTCGTTATAGCATTCGTTCGTTATAGGATTAATCTGTTCCAGGCCCCCAAATACAACCACTTAACACTGAAAAATATAATATAAAATTGTAAAAATTGTAAAAAAGTGCATTAATATGCATCTAAACCCCTGAAATAACCAATATCATTAATACTTGTAATAAAAAAACACTAAATTAGTAAAAAAAAAAAAAAAAAAAAATTTAAATAATGTTCGTTGTAGGAGTTTCGTTCGTTATAGCATTCTCAATTTTATAGGTAAAACCGTTCGTTATAGGAATATTCGTAGTAGGATCCGTTCGTTATAGCATACCCCACTGTATATGTATATATGTATATATATATATATATATATATATATATCTTGATAAAATCACACGGGAAAATGGAAACAACGGAGTACCTTAGCTTTCGTCTTTATTCAAGACATCTTCAGAGGCTAAGGTACTCCGTTGTTTCCATTTTCCCGTGTGATTTTATCAAGATTTATCTTATCCACGTTTTCATTGTGGATTTTCATAAAATATATATATATATATATATATATATATATATATATATATATATATATATATATATATATATATATATTTATTTATTTATTTATTTATTTATTTATTTATGTGCAGAATATTCTATTTTTCAGTGGAGAAAATGGCCCTGGGTGTTGGGTATTCAGACCAGCTGATGAGACACCAAAGAAATGTTCTTTCCAATGGCTGTTGGACACAGATCTCAAAGGATGGATTCCTCAGTACGTTCTTGATCAGGCACTAACCTATGCCATGACTGACTTCATGAGTTGCCTTCGAAGTTACACTCCAGCTTTCAAAGCAAAGCATTTGCAAAAGCGGGGAGGTAGATAACTCTTGTCATTAGAGATTAAGTAATGTAATATTAGATATTCAATTATCTTTACAGTTCAGAAGACACAGTGACAAATCTTATATTTCTTTAATGTTTAAGCCTTTATTTCTGTCTGTAAGAATTCTTATGATGTGATTATGACATAACATTGTGATACTTGTAGTCTTATTATTATTATTGTTATGGTTATATCTCACTATGCCCTGTATTCATTTTCATGCCACGTTGTAAATATAATTTTTTTAGAGCATAAAGAAAGGCGACTAAATTATGCTTTCAAAAGTAACATCAGGTGAAATGTTGATCTTGAGAATTACAATAATAAGAATATTTTTAGTACCTATTTAAGCAATGTAAATTCCACCCAATCCATCAAATTTTTCACATTCAATTAAGAAATGTAAATTGACAAATATGCTCTTGTCTTTTTTGCAATTTAAGAAAATTCTTAAGGTAAACAGATATTTGTTAAAACATTATATCAGAATTGTATCTCTGTTGACTTTATTGATGAGAAATTTTAACTGGGTATTTAAATACAGGGGGTCCCGGAGTTATGGACAGGTTCCGTTCCTGAGGACGTTCTTAAGTTAAAAATGTACCCAAGTTGAAACACATGTTATGTACACACTGTATGTACTTACAGAACAGTGTTTAAAATCCCACTATATCATTACTTAAGTTCTTATATATACATCTAAAATCACTTAATTTAAGAGAAAAAAGAATTAGAATAATAAAATACTCTAAATTAAAGTAAAAAATAAGTCATCAGGTAAATAAAGTACTGTAAATTTAAAGTTTAACCTCATTTGTATCGGCAGGCGTTCGTAAGTTGGACGTTCGTAAATTGGAGACCCCCTGTAGTAAAAAATAGGGCAAGCTGAAAGCACAGAATGTGATGTCATTTTCACCATAGGTACAACTTGTTTACCATTTGCTTAAACAACCTGTGGGGTCTATACAGTACAGTACTCTACTCCCGTGGATTGGGTGGGGTCTACTTTATATATTTGTTTTATCCTGACAAGTGCTCTCAAAATTTAGAGATTTTCTTGTTTGTTTAAAGGGAGTTTTGAAAATGGTTAACTTTGACAGGGCAAACCCAACTTAAGGGAATTAGTTTGATTCTCATTAAATTTGGCTTCGAAAAATACAGTATTTTGGATTCTGATTTAGTCTGGTTAAGTGAGAAAGGAAACAACCATAATAAAAGAGATATTTTGCTTTGCTCAGATGTCTCTGCAATAATGCATGTAAAATTATAGATGACTCAGTTGGTAATACTCTATTGAAACTATAATTTTATGTATTTTTTTTTAATAACAGAAAACCTTTATTTGTTATAATTTTTGAATTCTTGAAAGTTGTGAGTGAGAATGTGGGAGCTTCAAATATAATTGACAGAAACAAGGAGGTACTGTATGGTTATTTTAATTTTGATACAAATATCATGTACACCCAGCATTGCCTTATGATCTTGTTTGCTCATAGATACTTTACTCATATGATTTAAAATGTTGCTAGGAATGTAGAAGCAGATGTTTATTTAGATTTATCTCTTCTCTTCCAGCACATTTTTGGAGTAGTTATTTCTTGTGTATTGAATGTCAGAATTGTAAGAGAATGTGTTGTTTCTTTATTTTACCAATCCATATGTGACAGACATAGGAACCTTACTGGCAGTCAATTTATACTGTTTGCATCAGTACAGTAATCCCTGGTTATTTGCTCCTTAGAATAATTGTGGGGGTATTAAAATATAGTACAGTACTGTAATTTGAAATATCTTATATTCAGTATGTTTGAAAATTGCAGGCAATTACTGCCGTGTAAACAAATGCACATCACGCAGCCAGCTCCCCTCTCATATGGTCAAGGCAATCATTATTTGCAGTAATTTTTGTTGGATACGTTTGTTTAGTGTGATTGACTAAGGCCCCAATGTGAAAAGTTAGTGAAAGTGAAGTGCATGACACAAAAGTTAAAAGAGAAAAGAAAGTGATGACATTAAAGAAGAAAATTGAGTTATTACACAAGCTGGTAGAATAATTGCTGCTGCTGTTGGCAGAGAACATGGTGTTAATGAATCAGCCGTGTTTCCGTAATGTCTTGAGAGTAAATGAGTCAGGATATGTGATACAGCTGCGAGTCCATGTGATCAGCTGATGAATATTAAAAAAAAAATCTATGAAACTTTAAGGTAAGTTTTATGTATAAAATGCCTTTTATTTCATTTATATTCATATTATTATGCATAATTTCTGTACATAAATGCACCGCTTTTACTCACTGATGTTGTGTTAGAGCAGTGTAATACAGGGCCTGACAGCTTCTGCTAGAAGATGATATGCCTGTTTGTGCTGTCATTTATTGAGGATGGGAAAAATTACATTTTCATCAGCTTATGGACTGTCTTCATTTGATATTTATTTGTTAAACCTTTAAAAAATTCTTGCCATCATTTATTTTATTTTCAATTGCTTTCATAAGATCTCCAAATGCTGATCATATCTTGGTAGCCTTCTCATCACTAGGGGCACTTTAAATATACTGTAGAAAATTATTGCACATTGATTTTGTTGCCTTTTATTTGCACATGGAGATATAGATAGCAAGAATATTGTAAGGGTCACAACATTTTAAGTAAGTGAAAATTATACAAATGTAGATACTGTAATTACAATACTTTAGTCCTCTAAAGGATTATAATTTTGAAGTGAGAATGTATGGGAATGCTAAATTGTATAGGTTCAAGATTGTGGCCGGAGAAATGAACGATAAGTGATTGAGACCTTCATCAAGGAATTGGCCCTGGATTTTTAGCACCTTCTATTTTATGTAACTTCCTTTTCTTTGAAACATCATCTCTTACAAAATACTTACCATTTGATGCTTTATATAACATTATATTGCTTTCAATAGAGAACCCAGTATAAATCAAGAACAGGGATATCAGATCACAGAGGTGATGGTGGTGAGTAGAATGTAAGGTTGTGTTTTAGTAAACTAAGAATAAAGGATTTATGTGGATGAAGCATGTGCAGTATTTTTAAAAATGAGATGGTAATTTTTAAATAATGGATAAACAAAAACTTATTTTGCATTATTTTTGGGTTTTGAAAAGACTTGGAGAAGAACTCTTGAATGTTTTGAGAAAATATATACGTATACAGTACAGTATATATAATGGTGGGGAGGAATGAGGAAAACCTGGGGTATTGAACAAAGAAGGTGAGGAGCAATTCAGGATGAAATATTTATATTTAAGGTTTGAGGATAGTGTGAGAAGTATGAAATTGCTTCCTTTATGTCCTAATGCTGTTAAACATTAATACATTACTACACATAAAAGTGTAAACTTGGAGTCGAAGATGGGTCTACAAATAATTTTATGCAACTATAACATATTATCCCATTTGCTTTTCGTAATATATATGGAATGTATAAAAAATGTCCACACATACATTTGAAATGTTTAAATTACACTGTTATTCTGTAATTGAAAATTTCTTTTGGTTAACTGTTAAGTCATTCCATGATTATCCTGTACAGGGTATATTGCATTGGCCAATTTTATGATCTGACAATGCTTTGACTGAAGCCAGTTACCCTCCCTCATCCCTCCCCTGCGAGAACTCACTCCATCTTGGTCTCCAATTACCTAATTTTTTCAAACCCACATTAAAACAATGATTTTATTCTGGTATGTTTCTAGAGTAAAATTTTCATATTAATACAGATGTTTTAATGAAGCTTTATAAGACTGTGTATCATTGATGGTGAAAATGCAGAATTCCTAACTCTACATTGTGTCAAAAGCCATGCGTCAAAATTTTGGAATGTTATTGTCTGGTTTTTTGCTTTTGAATTGAAAAATATGTTTAATTATTTTTTTTTTTTTACATTTTCTTAAAAATTTCCAAATCAAATTAACTGCTTATTCCTCAAATTTACCTCAGTTATGCCCTTGGCCTTTTAAAGCAACATCTTAATCATGAAGCCTAGGTTAAATTAACAAGGATTTTCAGTTCCATTAATGAACAAAACTTCGATTACTGACAGCCTTACGAGAAACACGCTTTGTTGTGTGCTTCAGCTGATTGGCTAGTCTGCCAATACAGTAATCGGTTCTATGTTTACATTCATTTCCAGTGGAGGAAGTGTCAAGAAAGTTGTGCTCTTGAATATTTTTGCATTTTCTATATTAAAATTATTGATCATTCTGAAATTTAGTTAACATATTGATAATATGTACAGTACAGGGAACAGTTTTTGTGTGCCCATCAGCTGATCGAATCACCCAACAATGCTTCTCAGTTTAACTTTGTTTACAGTGGAGTGAACATTCAGTTTGTTGGTCTCTTGAATATTTTTTGCACTTTTACATTAAAATTATTGGTCATTATGAAATTTAGTTAACATGTTGATAATATACAGTGCAGAAATTATTATTAAACACGAAGAAGGCATTAGAACCAATGCACTCTGTAAAGAATATGGCATGTCAACATCGACTGCCTCTACAATCAGCTGTTTGATATGTAAACAAAGTTGCCAGGAATATGACATACACACCTCAAAGTACCATATTTGCCGGCATACAAGGATATTTTGTGGAAAATTTATTTTAGTACGTTTCGTCATACAAATTATTGAAAGTACAGTACAGTAATTTTAAAGTTGTTTTGTAGTTGAAAACATATGATTTTGTGCATGTAAATACAATAAATACCAGAATCAAGTAGGAAATCATATATAGTAACAATATACTAACCCAACTCCACCTCTGATCAGAGCAGCTGTGTGGCTTGTTTATATATTGGTCAAGAAAATTACCAACGGGATGTAAAACTCGTATTTTTAGCTGTGATGTTTTGTGTTGCCGCGATCTACCACCAGGGTGTAGCACCATTGCTATTGTTTTGGTGTCATCGACTCATTGTAAATAGCTGACTGGCGGTTGAACTTTCTGTTAACATTTCTTTAATCTTTCTTGGGGCATTTTTCATTTAGATATTAACAAATGTTTCCTAAAGGTAATACAGTCTTTAAATAATGTAAGATATGTATCTGGTGTGGGTTACGTCTGCTAGGGAAGGAGGTACCGTGAGATGTTGTGAGCTTCCCTCTGCCGTTAAGCCAATGTAAGCCATTATTTACGTCCGACAAATTTGCTGTAAGTTTGTGATAATAGATTGTGATAATTTGGCTTGTTTTTCAGTATTAAATTATATATATATATATATATATATGTGTGTGTATGTGCGTGTGCGCGTGCGTGAGGGCGCTGACAAAGAGAACAGAACTTAAGGTTTCATGCAGTATTGATGCAAATACCCGTATATATATCGTATTCAATAAGAATTTTGTACAGTGTAGTATATGCAGAGATGGGGAGTACAGTACTGTATTGAGAAAAGGTATGGTTGATAAAGAATGGATTTCATGGTGGTATACACACATGGTAAGGATGGCTGGAGAAATAGTGACTTGAAGGATTGCTCGTGAGTGGGAGTGTATGGAAGTATGTAGTGGGAAAAAACAAAGAGAGTGATCCATTGGAAAACAGTATGAGAATACAGGCAGTCCCCGAGTTACGAACAGGTTATGTTCCTTGGCCCTGTTCGTAAGTCGGAACAGTGTTAATTCCATAGTTTAGGTTAGGTTAAAGCACAGTCCTGCCTCTGCAAAACGACAATAGTACCCCATGCATAACAAATAATGTAAATACTGTAAAGAAAGTTATTTTAAAGTTTTGTAAAAAGTAGGATTTCAGTTACAAACCTGCCCAAGCAAAACAAAATTAATATCCCATACAGAACAAATAATGTAAATATTGTAAATAAAGTGATGTTAAACAATATAGAATAATGAAAGTAATGTAAAAGATGTGATTTCCTAGTTACAGATTTTTGTGATGAATATACAGGTATTGGGATCCCATTCTTAAGTGCAGGTGTTCATAACTCTAGAACTGCCTGATACAATAGGTAAACAAGACAAGCACTAACATACTATCTTATATTCTCGATATGCTGGCCCAGAAGTTGATTTATTCAGAGTTTTGATCTTTTGTTGGTAGATTGCATGAATGTTTTGTGCTTCTCTTGGCAATGTACTGTAAGGGTATTCTTGGGGTGGAGACAAATATTTAGTAAGGAAGCTGATGCTATCTTCAATACTAGGTTGTGAATCAATGAAGTATCAAAAAATTTATTATTGATATGTGTTGACAATTAAGAGATTTGTTTTTTATCAGATGGCTTTTTGTGGTTGTTTATCATGGCAATTATGGTTGTAAGTCAGTGACCGTATATTCTTCGGAAATACAATTAAATAAAAATCTCCAGTTTAGTAGGAAGGGTTGACATCAAGAAAAAATCTGAAAATTAGAATAAAGTTGTAGAAGAAACAAAATACTGTACAGTACTGAACTGTATTATGAAATGGAGTGAAAATCTGTAACATAAATATTAAGTACTGTACTTTGGAAATGTTTCTGTTCAAATAGTGAGTTTCATCTTCTCATTTATCATTCCATTAAAGTATTAGAAATAGTGATGAGTGAATCAGTGATGCCCATTTTTTTAAAATGTGTAGTTATAATCATTTGGAGATTAGAATTTGTTACAGAAGTCTCGCTCACAATTTAGTCACCGATGAGTGTGTTGTTGACTTGAACACAGTTGGCTAAGGTATAAGTACATCAAATTATAACTAGGTATGTGATAATGGAGAGTCTGGAGTTAAAATCTCACAGCCTTATTGATAAATAAAACAAGGTTGAATCTCTTAGGGGCTACAGTACAGTATTTGTTTAATCACTAGAGCATTTCCAGCGCCTCCTCTTCCTCTTGCCTTGGTGGTTTTTAATTATGAGAACTGCCTGGCTTTAGGGTTCATGAAAGAAAGGATTGACTTAACTTTAGCCAAGTGGCTAAGATACGCGCACTTGACCCATGGGTTAGTGGATTAGTTAGTTAAAATAAATATGAGTGGGAGTAGCCTTGGCAGAGTCTTAGACCTTCTTTTTAAAGAGCAATTAATACACTCAGTCCTTAGTTGGAGTGGTGGTATGTGATAGGAGAAGAAGGCTGGATCGTTGTACCAAAAAAGGAAGTTAATAGATTTATCCCTGACATACAGAATAAAGTGTGGCCTCAAGACTGAAAAATATAAGTTTAAGCACAAGTGGCTTCTAAAAGGGTATTTGTGGTTGAGTTTGTACATCAACATTGAGGCTTGAAACAAAATCTTGTTGGTATTTTTTGTCATTATGGTTTAATACAATGCAGAGTTAAATTTTTGTGCTTGGTCTAATTGGATGAAAGCAATAAATGTACCTTGACACAGTTAATTTCATCTTTGTGTGTTTTCTTTACTTTGATATTCTAACTTTAGGTAAACTTGTGATATTTTAATTACCTAGTTACTTCATTTTATTGTACCAGACGACCCGTATTATCAGATGTTTATAGAACAGTGGAGAAGTGTGTTTGTTATTTTATATTATTTATGAGAAATTTTGGAAGGGTTTTTCCTGATACTGTTGATACATACTTTACTTTAATGCAAACAAAAGAAAAGTGTTGGTGTAAAGAACTGTAAGTAATCTTTTATGTAACCTTGTGAGAAGAGATTATACCTCATATTGGACATTACATTATGGGTAGTGTAATACAGTAGATGTAGACTGTAGATTTTGGATACTATGTTTATATTCCAATTTAGTATTATTTCTACATTTTGGCAGATAAGTAGCCAAGAATCAGCATATGCAGAATACCCACACTATTTTGATACTATTTTTTTATGTGTAACTTCTGAAATACAGGAGATGCCCAATTGTATAATTATGAAAGGATAGATAACTAGTTCTTATAAACATTATGAATCATGGTTCTTTTGTATGGCCATATCCTTACTGAAGTTTCTTCTCTTCATCTGTTCAGCATTCTCAACATCTTCCTTAAAGAAAATTATCAATGTCACTTTCTTCCACTTCATAATTTCCTTATTCAGTTTGTCTCTGTGTATACTGCACAGACTCCCTTCATTTTACATAGGGATTCCGACCCTGAAAACCATTTGTAAATCGATTTTTTATAAACTGAGCAATGCCTGTACTGTACAGTATTTCCAGAGGGAATTCTCATTGTATGTCATGTTCGTATGAACTCACCTGATCTGAGGCAAGGGCAAGATTGTGATGATTCTTATTTCTTATGTGTTGTATATTCATCATCACTTGACTTTTCTTGATGATTTAGGATTATTTTATGGATATTTGGTCTGGATTTTCCTTATCCTCAAATGTTATGTTGTTTTCACATTTTTAGTGCACATAACCAAAGGCAAGGCAGGATTTTGCTATGACTGTTTGATGGCACTACATCTGTTGGACTTTCTATATCTTACGGGTATTACTTTTTTATTCTGAACTGCTGGGTTGATTTTTAATCATATTTACCATTGATGCGTATTAGATTCTTCTTTTTTGACAGATCATAATGTGGTGTCTCATATTATTTACTGTACAGGTATTTTAATTTTTGTTAATATTCATCATTTGAAAGTGTGGCTATGTTAGCAACTGATGCACTACACCATCATGCTGTTGAACTGGGGAAAAGATTTGCATGATATAGTATTTGAATGTCACCTTCCACTAGGTTTTGAGTGACACAAACTTTGTATCTGGATGATGATCTATAAACTGACAAAGATTGTCTCTCTATTTACTTTTATTTAATATTCCACTGTTTGATTATGTAGTAAGTTATTGTCATTTACTTTACCCATTTGCGCTTGTCTTTGAGACACTTAATTTTATCATCTTGATTCCATTTTTTCTTTAGCTGAGTTGTGCTAAGAGCTTGGACCCCTCCATCCTTCCTCTGGATTTATTGTTGAGTTGGGCTAGACTGAGGTTCATATTGGAAATTTGCACAGTTAATGATGGTCAGGGGAAGGGTTGCATATGCAGACCGCTGTAGCATCAAGACTCACTCACTTCTTCCCCTTGAGTCACGAACCAAGGGATTCAGACTCATGAACCCGAAGTAGTAGACTGATACCGTGCATTATTCTGTCCATAAATGCTTTGGATTCATGAGTCTGAATCTCAGGGTTTGTGGTTCAGGAAAAAAGGCAAACGGACTTTAGCTGTTGACTGTACAGGTACTTGTAATTGCTTTCAATGGTGTACCCAGAAATTTGCCGAGGTATTGTTAAAATGCTAGATAATTAATATTTTTCTGTACATTCATGGTTAGGTTACCATGCAATTAGTGTGTTACTATTTTTATTACATTATCATTATAATTTTATTACTATTTACTATTGTTAAAAATGGTTTATTTGGAACAATTTATAAGCGCAAGGTGAGAACCCCAGCCTTCACTACACCTGTGATTGTTTCTTATATAACTTTTTAAGGGTGATGGTTGTACTGTAGTGGGATAGATCTATTATTGCTGATGTTTAGTGTAGAGGATTTAAGCCTTGGATCCCTTTATATTTTAAAGGTATACAGTAAACTATAGTATTTCCACACTAACTTGGCCCATAGGCCACGCCCCTCGTCTATAGCTACAAATAGTTGATTGGATCATAGAAAATGTTCGTGTAGCTGTCCATTTATTCATAATAAAGATGTTCACAATTGGTAAGCAAACCTATTATTCTCTAAATAATGTTAAATAACTGGACTATTAAAATACAAATGATTTCAAGGCATTAGTCACTTGAGAGAGGATGTGAAAATTTTTTAAATATTTGTCATTGAAGATCAAATTCTGAGATGAAATTTGCTTTCAAATGAAATCTTTTAATATTTCTTTGTTTTATACCAACAATAAGCCAAACAGAAACAAATGACACCAAAAATATAGCAGTATGGCTGTATTTATCCCAAATCATTTATATAATCTCATGAAACTCAATACTGTATAAATACGCGCTTATATACGCGCAGTCCGGGGGAGGTAAAACGCTCAGGGAAACAGCCACCGGACTTGACGGGAATTTCGATCATCTTGCTGCACGGCACAACAGCCAGCAGACTCAACTCTCAACAAATGTCAGCGCTGTGGTACTTAACCAATGCAAACATTTCTCACACCCACAAACAAATTATTAAATACTTTATCCACTAACTTGGCATTCTCTATCTTAAATACTGCATTGTGACAAGATTTAAGTAATAATATGCTATGAAGTACAGTATTAAGAAACGATGTACAGTATAGGTTTCACATTTTCATCCTCTGTTATCAAGTATCAAGAAATTTGGTGCAAATGAACGAAAATCTCGGCCAATGAATCTGATGGATGAGGTATAGTTAATTTGTGTGTCATAGTATTATAACAAGTGATCACGGGCCCTTTGTGCCCGGTGAAAGTTTGAACGCTCGTGCTTGGCTAGCGTACAGTGAATGAGGGTGCACCAAGTCTGTAGACTTGCATGGTTAATTAGGGTGCGCCAAGTCCGTAGACTTGCATCGTTTTCCATCGTAAATAAAATGGCTAATTAATGCCTCCCTAAAGAAACCATCGACATGGGACCAGGTTTGTTCCACTCTACAAATTTTTTGCGATTTATTCACCAAGTTTGATGAAAAACGATTGTGTCATTTCGGCTGCCCAGAACAGACAGACAGACACACGGCTAGTCCTATAGTATATTAGATGTGAGCTCTACCGTACTAGCAATACGAGTCAAGTGTCCAGCTGATTTGGCAGTGAAGGTCAATGGTTGTTCCTCTGAGTGTTTTACTTCCCCCGGATTGCGCGTATATATCGAGTTTTATTCGATTACGTGTATATAAATGATTTGTGATATATTGAGCCATACACACTGTATTTCATTACCTGTTGTGCTGTATGTTTGGTATCATTTGTTTCTGTTTGGCTTATTGTTGGTATAAAACAAAAAAATATGAAAAGACTTCATTTGAAAGCAAATTTCATCTCTGAATTTGATCTTTTATGATAAATATTTAAAATTTTCTCACATCCTCTCTCAAGTGACTAATGCCTTGAAATCATTTGTATTTTAATAGTCCAGTTATTTAACATTATTTAGAGAATAATAGGTTTGCTTACCAATTGTGAACATATTTATTATGAATAAATGGACAGCTACACAAACATTTTCGATGATCCAATCAACTATTTGTAGCTCTAACGAGGGACGTGGCTTATGGGCCAAGTTAGTTTGGAAAGGGTATAGTATCCTGGTCCTTACTGTATTGCACAAAATTACAGTATGTACAGTCCCCTTCACTAGTGAGTTTACAACTTTACAGGGGCTTTTCAGGTTTTGTGGAGTGTGGCAGCCATGTTGTTTACATTCGACAGAAGGAAACTCGTAATAGTAAACATATTATAGAATAAAATCAAAACAAGTATCTCAAAGATATTTTTTGTGAAATGTTTATATGATGAGCGCCTGTAAGTGCACTAATGAAAGGGACTGTACCTGTATTCTGTAGATGTTGACTATGTAAAATATTTTGTTTTTACATGATAAAACTTGCTGAAATTACATATTCTGTAAAGTAATGTCTCACTAACTGCGGGTTTGCCTGCTCTGCAAGGGCTAGGTCTAATGGAGAAATAAGGGGTTTGAGCAAGTGACCTCTAAAAGATATACTGTACCTCATGCCCTATAATGTACAGCTCAAGGTTAAAAATGGGTTGCACACATTATACTGTGAATTTTTTTATCAAATTTTTATGCAAAAAGTAGGGGTCGAATTATATATACTGTACAAGTATTATTTTAGAAGGATTAGAATTCATGAATTTCCGTGGGTCATTTACGGTGAATGATAGCTTCCCAGCACATGCTTGTGAAAGGCTAACCTTACCAGTAAGCTTTTTTCTTTATGTTGCTGCATGAAGAACAGAATCTCAGTTACTACAGTAGACCCTTGCCATTCGTAGGTTTGCGATTTGTGATTTCGACGATTCAAAGTAAGCAGATGGCGGCAATGGTGGCTAACTTGCAAGCCTTTTCCAGCAGTGCAACGAGTCACCCCATGCACCCGCAGTGTCTCTTCTCCCTCTGTTCGCACTCAATCATTGCCTGTGACCCAGCATCTCGTGTTATACTCTCAAAACTTTAGTGTTTCTGTGTGAAATGGCCCCTAAAACACTGCCTAGTGTCAGTGCTAGTGATGCTAGTGGAGTGAAATGTAAAAGGCAGAAGTCAGTTATGACTCCTGACAAAGAAATTTTAATTATTAGATAAGTTAATAGAAGGGATGAGTGCTGCCGCCGCTGGTCCTTTGTGCATAAGGTAATGTAAGTTGCTATTCGCAGTTTTCCCTTTTTGCGCCATTCCTTGAAACATAGCCCCGCGAATAACAAGGGTTTACTGTATACTATATGCTGCTTTAAATCTACAAAACTTGATACCAATGAGATTTTTGTCTATTACATTGATCGTTGCATTTTTGCCAAATTAGATTCATCACTGGAGCTACATACCCCTAGGCCCCTCCCTATCAAGCCAAGCTGTGTGCAATATGCTCTCTTATAGTTATTTTTCAACTCGTAATTTCAGGGATATTTACATAATTTTCTTCATTTTTTTACAAGGTTACATGCACACACAATCTTACCCAAAAATATATATATGTACTGTACATATTTACCATTAGGTCTAAAACATAAAACGGAAAAAAACAGTGTTAGATGGGTGTGAGGGTGTTAGATAGATGTGAGGCTGGTGTGAGGGTGTTAGGTAGAGGTGAGGCTGGTGTGAGGGTGTTAGGTAGATGTGAGGCTGGTGTGAGGGTGTTAGGTAGATGTGAGGCTGGTGTGAGGGTGTTAGGTAGATGTGAGGCTGGTGTGAGGGTGTTAGGTAGATGTGAGGGTGTTAGGTATATGTGAGGGTGTTAGTTAGATGTGAGGGTGTTAGGTAGATGTGAGGCTGGTGTGAGGGTTTTAGGTAGATGTGAGGCTGGTGTGAGGGTGTTAGGTAGAGGTGAGGCTGGTGTGAGGGTGTTAGGTAGATGTGAGGCTGGTGTGAGGGTGTTAGGTAGATGTGTGGCTGGTGTGAGGGTGTTAGGTAGATGTGAGGCTGGTGTGAGGGTGTTAGGTAGATGTGAGGGTGGTGTGAGGGTGTTAGGTAGAGGTGAGGCTGGTGTGAGGGTGTTAGGTAGATGTGAGGCTGGTGTGAGGGTGTTAGGTAGATGTGAGGGTGTTAGATAGATGTGAGGCTGGTGTGAGGGTGTTAGGTAGATGTGAGGCTGGTGTTAGGGTGTTAGGTAGATGTGAGGCTGGTGTGAGGGTGTTAGATAGAGGTGAGGCTGGTGTGAGGGTGTTAGGTAGATGTGAGGCTGGTGTTAGGGTGTTAGGTAGATGTGTGGCTGGTGTTAGGTAGATGTGAGGCTGGTGTGAGGGTGTTAGGTAGATGTGAGGCTGGTGTGAGGGTGTTAGGTAGATGTGAGGCTTGTGTGAGGGTGTTAGGTAAGTGTGAGGGTGTTAGGTAGATGTGAGGCTGGTGTGAGGGTGTTAGGTAGATGTGAGGCTGGTGTTAGGGTGTTAGATAGATGTGAGGCTGGTGTTAGGGTGTTAGGTAGATGTGAGGCTGGTGTGAGGGTGTTAGATAGATGTGAGGCTGGTGTTAGGTAGATGTGAGGCTGGTGTGAGGGTGTTAGGTAGATGTCAGGCTGGTGTGAGGGTGTTAGGTAGATGTGAGGCTTGTGTGAGGGTGTTAGGTAAGTGTGAGGCTGGTGTGAGGGTGTTAGGTAGGTGTGAGGGTGTTAGGTAGGTGTGAAGGTGTTAGGTAGATATGACAATGTTAGGTGGGTGTGAGGATGAGAATCTGGTGTATATGGTGTTAGGCTGGTGTGAGGGTCTGTGAGGAAAAACAAAACATATTTTATAAATATAACTCCTTGAACCTATATCTAAATAAACCAGATATTTAAGATTCTTTACTCAACCTCAGACAACCTGTGCTCCAGGGGTGGCAGTCATGTTGAGACCGGTTCAGAAATATTCTTTGGCCCTGGCAAGGCTTAATGCTGTACTGCTTAACCTAGCTTAAGTTAATGGACAATACAGTGTAAATATCCCTGTAGACTAACTCCAGCTCAGTAGACTATAACGTACTATATTAGCACCCTTCAAAGTGTGTTCTTATTTCATTGTGAATTCTGTGTATCATACCGCTGCCATCCACAGTTAATAGTCTTGTACAGTACTTCATATGAAGCATTAATATACAGGTGTTTGTTTACAAATACTTATGAATGGGTACCTGTATTCATTTTTATATTGTATTAAGTTTTATGAAGTTATGTGTTTTTATTATTTACTGGTCGGAGGTTTGCACAGCAAGATTTGTATGTTGGTTTGTGTCACTTGCTGTTAAAATTCCAAGTAGCGGCATCAGAAAATGTACCACCACATCAGGAATGGAACATATTGTTAAGATCAAAGAGTCCTCTGCCTATGCAATTTAATCTTCAGGAATAGCTATTATGTAATAGAGTAGAGTAGACTTTTGATTCCTTCAGGGTTAGGTTCCTGGAGCATGCAATGAATTTTGAATATGCTGGTAAACCTCTATTTACGATATCCAAATCTACGATAATTCACTTTACTGATGCAGATACATTAAAACCACTTCCCTATTTGTGATACTGTAAAAACAAGCCCGTATTAATGATATTCATCGCGCTAAGTCGGCGTATGGAATGCATCACTTGCTTCAATTGTCAGCTGAGGCATCATCTACCAAACACCACATTGTGGTCATCTGGTGAACTACAGTGCGGGTATTGTTTCTTTTTGGTTATATGTGTCCAAGAAAAGGAGCTCAATGTTCATTGGTCTTCATCCGTGTTGCTTTTTACTTTCAGTGAAAGGACATCACTAAAGTTCACATTGTACTCTGTTTTAGTGACTGTGAAGTACTTTTGCTCTGACTATGAAATACTTTCCCTGTTTTAGTGACTGTGAAGGTTTTTCATTCTGACTATAAAGTGCTTTTGCTCTGATCCCCCACCCCTACAATAGGTGACTTGACATTGCATCAGGCCAGGTCAGTAACATGAGACCCACTAATCCCTTACCACACCTCCATCATTAGTGGTAAAAGACATAAAAGATAATTACAGTTATGTATTACATTCAGGAAATTAAACATTATACTCAACTTAAAGCTCAAGACAACAGTAGTGATATACTGTACTTTACTTTGTTTACAGGTATAGTACTTACCGGTATAATATACTGTATCGTAGTGTACAGGGGTGTTTGTGTAAATAAATAAGCTCATGTCAATCCATGTGGGTTTGTGACTTAGATTTGGGAAAACAGACTCGCACAGCTCCATTCATGAGGCGATTGGCACGTCCATATCATATAGATGGTTAGTTTTTTATGTACAGTATATTTATTTAACCAAATATTTCGGTCGAAATATTCTTAAGGCATTAAGCTTACCAATTTGGCCAATATATATGTAATGTGTGCAAAGATTGTCTATCAGACCAAAGCCTACAGTGACTAGATGAGCAGGTGTACACCCACTTAGTTGACCGATCCTACAGTAATTAAAGTGAGATTAAGACCTGACTCAACAAAGGTCATGGTCATGGAGGGAAAAGGAGTTCTCGCCATCGTGTGATGAGAGACCAGGCGACATGATTTTGTTACTTCAAGAAACTGCCCTCCAGCCAACAAACTGACACCTGACCAAACACCACACCCTGTCACCCCGAACCACCGTGCACCTGAGCAAACACATCTGTTCAGACTTTCCCAGATTAGTGATAATCGGGAGATGATACCTGCTGACATGAGACCTCCAATAAAAGGGGCATACAGCTCCTTCCAGGGGTGAGTCAGGGAGAGATGGAAACGAGAACCAAACGGTCACACTCGTCACAAGTTGAGATCCGGAGGGACGCTTCCCTTCCCAGCACCAATTCCCCAGCTGGCAGTCTTCCACAGGAGACAGAGCCCAGTGCCCGCCGAGACCACTCTCTCTGGGAGAACAAGGCCTTGCAGAGTCCCCAGAAATATCTACTTTCTGGGAAAGTAGATTATCGAATTTTTGGGGAAGTAGACTCGACTTTTGGGGAAATATGACCTAATTTTCCGTAGTAGATTATCGTAGAAAACGGGAAATCTGTACAATAAAAAATGGGAAATATCTACTTTCTCTGAAAGTTATCTACTTATCATAGAAAACGGGAAATTTGTATCATAGAAACTGGGAAATATCTACTTTCCGGGAAAGTTGGTTATCTACTTTCCTGAAAAGTAGATTATCTTTTCTACTTTTCGGGAAAGTAGATTATCGACGTTTTGGGGAAGTAGATCATCGATTTTTGGGGAAATATTACCTAATTTTGCAAAGTAGATTATCATAGAAAACGGGAAATTTGTATCATAGAAAATGGGAAATATCTACTTTCCGGGAAAGTTGGTTATCTACTTTCCTGAAAAGTAGATTATCTTTTCTACTTTTCGGGAAAGTAGATTATCGACGTTTTGGGGAAGTAGATCATCGATTTTTGGGGAAATATTACCTAATTTTGCAAAGTAGATTATCATAGAAAACGGGAAATTTGTATCATAGAAAATGGGAAATATCTACTTTCCGGGAAAGTTGGTTATCTACTTTCCTGAAAAGTAGATTATCTTTTCTACTTTTCGGGAAAGTAGATTATCGACGTTTTGGGGAAGTAGATCATCGATTTTTGGGGAAATATTACCTAATTTTGCAAAGTAGATTATCATAGAAAACGGGAAATTTGTATCATAGAAAATGGGAAATATCTACTTTCCGGGAAAGTTGGTTATCTACTTTCCTGAAAAGTAGATTATCTTTTCTACTTTTCGGGAAAGTAGATTATCGACGTTTTGGGGAAGTAGATCATCGATTTTTGGGGAAATATTACCTAATTTTGCAAAGTAGATTATCATAGAAAACGGGAAATTTGTATCATAGAAAATGGGAAATATCTACTTTCCGGGAAAGTTGGTTATCTACTTTCCTGAAAAGTAGATTATCTTTTCTACTTTTCGGGAAAGTAGATTATCGACGTTTTGAGGAAGAAGTTCATCGATTTTTGGGGAAATATTACCTAATTTTGCAAAGTAGATTATCATAGAAAACGGGAAATTTGTATCATAGAAAATGGGAAATATCTACTTTCCGGGAAAGTTGGTTATCTACTTTCCTGAAAAGTAGATTATCTTTTCTACTTTTCGGGAAAGTAGATTATCGACGTTTTGGGGAAGTAGATCATCGATTTTTGGGGAAATATTACCTAATTTTGCAAAGTAGATTATCATAGAAAACGGGAAATTTGTATCATAGAAAATGGGAAATATCTACTTTCCGGGAAAGTTGGTTATCTACTTTCCTGAAAAGTAGATTATCTTTTCTACTTTTCGGGAAAGTAGATTATCGACGTTTTGGGGAAGTAGATCATCGATTTTTGGGGAAATATTACCTAATTTTGCGAAGTAGATTATCATAGAAAACGGGAAATTTGTATCATAGAAAATGGGAAATATCTACTTTCCGGGAAAGTTGGTTATCTACTTTCCTGAAAAGTAGATTATCTTTTCTACTTTTCGGGAAAGTAGATTATCGACGTTTTGGGGAAGTAGATCATCGATTTTTGGGGAAATATTACCTAATTTTGCAAAGTAGATTATCATAGAAAACGGGAAATTTGTATCATAGAAAATGGGAAATATCTACTTTCCGGGAAAGTTGGTTATCTACTTTCCTGAAAAGTAGATTATCTTTTCTACTTTTCGGGAAAGTAGATTATCGACGTTTTGGGGAAGTAGATCATCGATTTTTGGGGAAATATTACCTAATTTTGCAAAGTAGATTATCATAGAAAACGGGAAATTTGTATCATAGAAAATGGGAAATATCTACTTTCCGGGAAAGTTGGTTATCTACTTTCCTGAATAGTAGATTATCTTTTCTACTTTTCGGGAAAGTAGATTATCGACGTTTTGGGGAAGTAGATCATCGATTTTTGGGGAAATATTACCTAATTTTGCTAAGTAGATTATCATAGAAAACGGGAAATTTGTATCATAGAAAATGGGAAATATCTACTTTCCGGGAAAGTTGGTTATCTACTTTCCTGAAAAGTAGATTATCTTTTCTACTTTTCGGGAAAGTAGATTATCGACGTTTTGATTCATCGATTTTTGGGGAAATATTACCTAATTTTGCATAGTAGATTATCATAGAAAACGGGAAATTTGTATCATAGAAAATGGGAAATATCTACTTTCCGGGAAAGTTGGTTATCTACTTTCCTGAATAGTAGATTATCTTTTCTACTTTTCGGGAAAGTAGATTATCGACGTTTTGGGGAAGTAGATCATCGATTTTTGGGGAAATATTACCTAATTTTGCAAAGTAGATTATCATAGAAAACGGGAAATTTGTATCATAGAAAATGGGAAATATCTACTTTCCTGAAAAGTAGATTATCTTTTCTACTTTTCGGGAAAGTAGATTATCAACGTTTTGAGGAAGTAGTTCATCGATTTTTGGGGAAATATTACCTAATTTTGCAAAGTAGATAATCATAGAAAACGGGAAATTTGTATCATAGAAAATGGGAAATATCTACTTTCCGGGAAAGTTGGTTATCTACTTTCCTGAAAAGTAGATTATCTTTTCTACTTTTCGGGAAAGTAGATTATCGACGTTTTGGGGAAGTAGATCATCGATTTTTGGGGAAATATTACCTAATTTTGCAAAGTAGATTATCATAGAAAACGGGAAATTTGTATCATAGAAAATGGGAAATATCTACTTTCCGGGAAAGTTGGTTATCTACTTTCCTGAAAAGTAGATTATCTTTTCTACTTTTCGGGAAAGTAGATTATCGACGTTTTGGGGAAGTAGATCATCGATTTTTGGGGAAATATTACCTAATTTTGCAAAGTAGATTATCATAGAAAACGGGAAATTTGTATCATAGAAAATGGGAAATATCTACTTTCCGGGAAAGTTGGTTATCTACTTTCCTGAAAAGTAGATTATCTTTTCTACTTTTCGGGAAAGTAGATTATCGACGTTTTGGGGAAGTAGATCATCGATTTTTGGGGAAATATTACCTAATTTTGCAAAGTAGATTATCATAGAAAACGGGAAATTTGTATCATAGAAAATGGGAAATATCTACTTTCCGGGAAAGTTGGTTATCTACTTTCCTGAATAGTAGATTATCTTTTCTACTTTTCGGGAAAGTAGATTATCGACGTTTTGGGGAAGTAGATCATCGATTTTTGGGGAAATATTACCTAATTTTGCAAAGTAGATTATCATAGAAAACGGGAAATTTGTATCATAGAAAATGGGAAATATCTACTTTCCGGGAAAGTTGGTTATCTACTTTCCTGAAAAGTAGATTATCTTTTCTACTTTTCGGGAAAGTAGATTATCGACGTTTTGGGGAAGTAGATCATCGATTTTTGGGGAAATATTACCTAATTTTGCATAGTAGATTATCATAGAAAACGGGAAATTTGTATCATAGAAAATGGGAAATATCTACTTTCCGGGAAAGTTGGTTATCTACTTTCCTGAATAGTAGATTATCTTTTCTACTTTTCGGGAAAGTAGATTATCGACGTTTTGGGGAAGTAGATCATCGATTTTTGGGGAAATATTACCTAATTTTGCAAAGTAGATTATCATAGAAAACGGGAAATTTGTATCATAGAAAATGGGAAATATCTACTTTCCGGGAAAGTTGGTTATCTACTTTCCTGAAAAGTAGATTATCTTTTCTACTTTTCGGGAAAGTAGATTATCAACGTTTTGAGGAAGTAGTTCATCGATTTTTGGGGAAATATTACCTAATTTTGCAAAGTAGATTATCATAGAAAACGGGAAATTTGTATCATAGAAAATGGGAAATATCTACTTTCCGGGAAAGTTGGTTATCTACTTTCCTGAAAAGTAGATTATCTTTTCTACTTTTCGGGAAAGTAGATTATCGACGTTTTGGGGAAGTAGATCATCGATTTTTGGGGAAATATTACCTAATTTTGCAAAGTAGATTATCATAGAAAACGGGAAATTTGTATCATAGAAAATGGGAAATATCTACTTTCCGGGAAAGTTGGTTATCTACTTTCCTGAAAAGTAGATTATCTTTTCTACTTTTCGGGAAAGTAGATTATCGACGTTTTGGGGAAGTATATCATCGATTTTTGGGGAAATATTACCTAATTTTGCAAAGTAGATTATCATAGAAAACGGGAATTTTGTACCATAGAAAATGGGAAATATCTACTTTCCGGGAAAGTTGGTTATCTACTTTCCTGAAAAGTAGATTATCTTTTCTACTTTTCGGGAAAGTAGATTATCGACGTTTTGGGGAAGTAGATCATCGATTTTTGGGGAAGTATTACCTAATTTTGCAAAGTAGATTATCATAGAAAACGGGAAATTTGTATCATAGAAAATGGGAAATATCTACTTTCCGGGAAAGTTGGTTATCTACTTTCCTGAATAGTAGATTATCTTTTCTACTTTTCGGGAAAGTAGATTATCGACGTTTTGGGGAAGTAGATCATCGATTTTTGGGGAAATATTACCTAATTTTGCAAAGTAGATTATCATAGAAAACGGGAAATTTGTATCATAGAAAATGGGAAATATCTACTTTCCGGGAAAGTTGGTTATCTACTTTCCTGAAAAGTAGATTATCTTTTCTACTTTTCGGGAAAGTAGATTATCGACGTTTTGGGGAAGTAGATCATCGATTTTTGGGGAAATATTACCTAATTTTGCATAGTAGATTATCATAGAAAACGGGAAATTTGTATCATAGAAAATGGGAAATATCTACTTTCCGGGAAAGTTGGTTATCTACTTTCCTGAATAGTAGATTATCTTTTCTACTTTTCGGGAAAGTAGATTATCGACGTTTTGGGGAAGTAGATCATCGATTTTTGGGGAAATATTACCTAATTTTGCAAAGTAGATTATCATAGAGAACGGGAAATTTGTATCATAGAAAATGGGAAATATCTACTTTCCGGGAAAGTTGGTTATCTACTTTCCTGAAAAGTAGATTATCTTTTCTACTTTTCGGGAAAGTAGATTATCGACGTTTTGGGGAAGTAGATCATCGATTTTTGGGGAAATATTACCTAATTTTGCAAAGTAGATTATCATAGAAAACGGGAAATTTGTATCATAGAAAATGGGAAATATCTACTTTCCGGGAAAGTTGGCTATCTACTTTCCTGAAAAGTAGATTATCTTTTCTACTTTTCGGGAAAGTAGATTATCGACTTTTTGGGGAAGTAGATCATCGATTTTTGGGGAAATATTACCTAATTTTGCAAAGTAGATTATCATAGAAAACGGGAAATTTGTATCATAGAAAATGGGAAATATCTACTTTCCGGGAAAGTTGGTTATCTACTTTCCTGAAAAGTAGAATATCTTTTCTACTTTTCGGGAAAGTAGATTATCGACGTTTTGGGGAAGTAGATCATCGATTTTTGGGGAAATATTACCTAATTTTGCAAAGTAGATTATCATAGAAAACGGGAAATTTGTATCATAGAAAATGGGAAATATCTACTTTCCGGGAAAGTTGGTTATCTACTTTCCTGAAAAGTAGATTATCTTTTCTACTTTTCGGGAAAGTAGATTATCGACGTTTTGGGGAAGTAGATCATCGATTTTTGGGGAAATATTACCTAATTTTGCAAAGTAGATTATCATAGAAAACGGGAAATTTGTACCATAGAAAATGGGAAATATCTACTTTCCGGGAAAGTTGGTTTTCTACTTTCCTGAAAAGTAGATTATCTTTTCTACTTTTCGGGAAAGTAGATTATCGACGTTTTGGGGAAGTAGATCATTAATTTTTGGGGAAATATTACCTAATTTTGCAAAGTAGATTATCATAGAAAACGGGAAATTTGTATCATAGAAAATGGGAAATATCTACTTTCCGGGAAAGTTGGTTATCTACTTTCCTGAAAAGTAGATTATCTTTTCTGCTTTTCGGGAAAGTAGATTATCGACGTTTTGGGGAAGTAGATCATCGATTTTTGGGGAAATATTACCTAATTTTGCAAAGTAGATTATCATAGAAAACGGGAAATTTGTATCATAGAAAATGGGAAATATCTACTTTCCGGGAAAGTTGGTTATCTACTTTCCTGAAAAGTAGATTATCTTTTCTACTTTTCGGGAAAGTAGATTATCGACGTTTTGGGGAAGTAGATCATCGATTTTTGGGGAAATATTACCTAATTTTGCAAAGTAGATTATCATAGAAAACGGGAAATTTGTATCATAGAAAATGGGAAATATCTACTTTCCGGGAAAGTTGGTTATCTACTTTCCTGAAAAGTAGATTATCTTTTCTACTTTTCGGGAAAGTAGATTATCGACGTTTTGGGGAAGTAGATCATCGATTTCTGGGGAAATATTACCTAATTTTGCAAAGTAGATTATCATAGAAAACGGGAAATTTGTATCATAGAAAATGGGAAATATCTACTTTCCGGGAAAGTTGGTTATCTACTTTCCTGAAAAGTAGATTATCTTTTCTACTTTTCGGGAAAGTAGATTATCGACGTTTTGGGGAAGTAGATCATCGATTTTTGGGGAAATATTACCTAATTTTGCAAAGTAGATTATCATAGAAAACGGGAAATTTGTATCATAGAAAATGGGAAATATCTACTTTTCGGGAAAGTTGGTTATCTACTTTCCTGAAAAGTAGATTATCTTTTCTACTTTTCGGGAAAGTAGATTATCGACGTTTTGGGGAAGTAGATCATCGATTTTTGGGGAAATATTACCTAATTTTGCAAAGTAGATTATCATAGAAAACGGGAAATTTGTATCATAGAAAATGGGAAATATCTACTTTCCGGGAAAGTTGGTTATCTACTTTCCTGAAAAGTAGATTATCTTTTCTACTTTTCGGGAAAGTAGATTATCGACGTTTTGGGGAAGTAGATCATCGATTTTTGGGGAAATATTACCTAATTTTGCAAAGTAGATTATCATAGAAAACGGGAAATTTGTATCATAGAAAATGGGAAATATCTACTTTCCGGGAAAGTTGGTTATCTACTTTCCTGAAAAGTAGATTATCTTTTCTACTTTTCGGGATAGTAGATTATCGACGTTTTGGGGAAGTAGATCATCGATTTTTGGGGAAATATTACCTAATTTTGCAAAGTAGATTATCATAGAAAACGGGAAATTTGTATCATAGAAAATGGGAAATATCTACTTTCCGGGAAAGTTGGTTATCTACTTTCCTGAAAAGTAGATTATCTTTTCTACTTTTCGGGAAAGTAGATTATCGACGTTTTGGGGAAGTAGATCATCGATTTTTGGGGAAATATTACCTAATTTTGCAAAGTAGATTATCATAGAAAACGGGAAATTTGTATCATAGAAAATGGGAAATATCTACTTTCCGGGAAAGTTGGTTATCTACTTTCCTGAAAAGTAGATTATCTTTTCTACTTTTCGGGAAAGTAGATTATCGACGTTTTGGGGAAGTAGATCATTGATTTCTGGGGAAATATTACCTAATTTTGCAAAGTAGATTATCATAGAAAACGGGAAATTTGTATCATAGAAAATGGGAAATATCTACTTTCCGGGAAAGTTGGTTATCTACTTTCCTGAAAAGTAGATTATCTTTTCTACTTTTCGGGAAAGTAGATTATCGACGTTTTGGGGAAGTAGATCATCGATTTTTGGGGAAATATTACCTAATTTTGCAAAGTAGATTATCATAGAAAACGGGAAATTTGTATCATAGAAAATGGGAAATATCTACTTTCCGGGAAAGTTGGTTATCTACTTTCCTGAAAAGTAGATTATCTTTTCTACTTTTCGGGAAAGTAGATTATCGACGTTTTGGGGAAGTAGATCATCGATTTTTGGGGAAATATTACCTAATTTTGCAAAGTAGAGTATCATAGAAAACGGGAAATTTGTATCATAGAAAATGGGAAATATCTACTTTCCGGGAAAGTTGGTTATCTACTTTCCTGAAAAGTAGATTATCTTTTCTACTTTTCGGGAAAGTAGATTATCGACGTTTTGGGGAAGTAGATCATTGATTTCTGGGGAAATATTACCTAATTTTGCAAAGTAGATTATCATAGAAAACGGGAAATTTGTATCATAGAAAATGGGAAATATCTACTTTCCGGGAAAGTTGGTTATCTACTTTCTGAAAAGTAGATTATCTTTTCTACTTTTCGGGAAAGTAGATTATCGACGTTTTGGGGAAGTAGATCATCGATTTTTGGGGAAATATTACCTAATTTTGCAAAGTAGATTATCATAGAAAACGGGAAATTTGTATCATAGAAAATGGGAAATATCTACTTTCCGGGAAAGTTGGTTATCTACTTTCCTGAAAAGTAGATTATCTTTTCTACTTTTCGGGAAAGTAGATTATCGACGTTTTGGGGAAGTAGATCATCGATTTCTGGGGAAATATTACCTAATTTTGCAAAGTAGATTATCATAGAAAACGGGAAATTTGTATCATAGAAAATGGGAAATATCTACTTTCCGGGAAAGTTGGTTATCTACTTTCCTGAAAAGTAGATTATCTTTTCTACTTTTCGGGAAAGTAGATTATCGACGTTTTGGGGAAGTAGATCATCGATTTTTGGGGAAATATTACCTAATTTTGCAAAGTAGATTATCATAGAAAACGGGAAATTTGTATCATAGAAAATGGGAAATATCTACTTTCCGGGAAAGTTGGTTATCTACTTTCCTGAAAAGTAGATTATCTTTTCTACTTTTCGGGAAAGTAGATTATCGACGTTTTGGGGAAGTAGATCATCGATTTTTGGGGAAATATTACCTAATTTTGCAAAGTAGATTATCATAGAAAACGGGAAATTTGTATCATAGAAAATGGGAAATATCTACTTTCCGGGAAAGTTGGTTATCTACTTTCCTGAAAAGTAGATTATCTTTTCTACTTTTCGGGAAAGTAGATTATCGACGTTTTGGGGAAGTAGATCATCGATTTCTGGGGAAATATTACCTAATTTTGCAAAGTAGATTATCATAGAAAACGGGAAATTTGTATCATAGAAAATGGGAAATATCTACTTTCCGGGAAAGTTGGTTATCTACTTTCCTGAAAAGTAGATTATCTTTTCTACTTTCGGGAAAGTAGATTATCGACGTTTTGGGGAAGTAGATCATCGATTTTTGGGGAAATATTACCTAATTTTGCAAAGTAGATTATCATAGAAAACGGGAAATTTGTATCATAGAAAATGGGAAATATCTACTTTCCGGGAAAGTTGGTTATCTACTTTCCTGAAAAGTAGATTATCTTTTCTACTTTTCGGGAAAGTAGATTATCGACGTTTTGGGGAAGTAGATCATCGATTTTTGGGGAAATATTACCTAATTTTGCAAAGTAGATTATCATAGAAAACGGGAAATTTGTATCATAGAAAATGGGAAATTTCTACTTTCCGGGAAAGTTGGTTATCTACTTCCCCGAAAAGTAGATTATCTACTTTTCGGGAAAGTAGATTATCGACTTTTCGGGAAAGTAGATTATCGACTTTTTGGGGAAGTAGATTATCGACTTTTGGGGAAATATTACCTAATTTTCCAAAGTAGATATTTCCCATTTTCTGTGATACGAATTTCCCGTTTTCTATGATAATCTACTTTGCAAAATTAGGTAATATTTCCCCAAAAATCGATGATCTTGTGGGGTATGAATGTTTGGTTCACACTCAGGATGGAATGGAGAAAGGAAACTCACAATGTGCTCTCTATATACATGTTGTATTGGATGTACAATGCAGCTTGGTGCTGGGAAGGCAGCATGGTTACAAGCGTGATGTAGAGAGAGCTGGTTGGTGAGGACGCTCAGAGAAGGACAGCTTGTGGGTCGCCATCCTCGCCAGCGGGAGAGAGGACCGCCAGGCAGGCGGAGGAGGAGCGAGGGCCGCCAGGCAGCGGCAGAGGAGGAGGTGTTGCTGGCTGCGGCTGTAGGTAGAAAGAGAGAGATCACCACGAGGTCAGGTCTTAAATAGCTGGGGTAGGCGTGGCTTGGCAGTTGACCCCCGCTCCGTGGTGTATGGCGGCGCTGGTTGACCTAGACCACGAGGCATACACTGGGGAATTGGTGGGGTCGGCTAGGCAGCGTTTGTAGGGGAGAATTCCACTACAATCTACTTCCCCAAAACGTCGATAATCTACTTTCCCGAAAAGTAGAAAAGATAATCTACTTTTCAGGAAAGTAGATAACCAACTTTCCCGGAAAGTAGATATTTCCCATTTTCTATGATACAAATTTCCCGTTTTCTATGATAATCTACTTTGCAAAATTAGGTAATATTTCCCCAAAAATCGATGATCTACTTCCCCAAAACGTCGATAATCTACTTTCCCGAAAAGTAGAAAAGATAATCTACTTTTCAGGAAAGTAGATAACCAACTTTCCCGGAAAGTAGATATTTCCCATTTTCTATGATACAAATTTCCCGTTTTCTATGATAATCTACTTTGCAAAATTAGGTAATATTTCCCCCATAAATCGATGATCTACTTCCCGAAAACGTCGATAATCTACTTTCCCGAAAAGTAGAAAAGATAATCTACTTTTCAGGAAAGTAGATAACCAACTTTCCCGGAAAGTAGATATTTCCCATTTTCTATGATACAAATTTCCCGTTTTCTATGATAATCTACTTTGCAAAATTAGGTAATATTTCCCCCAAAATCGATGATCTACTTCCCCAAAACGTCGATAATCTACTTTCCCGAAAAGTAGAAAAGATAATCTACTTTTCAGGAAAGTAGATAACCAACTTTCCCGGAAAGTAGATATTTCCCATTTTCTATGATACAAATTTCCCGTTTTCTATGATAATCTACTTTGCAAAATTAGGTAATATTTCCCCAAAAATCGATGATCTACTTCCCCAAAACGTCGATAATCTACTTTCCCGAAAAGTAGAAAAGATAATCTACTTTTCAGGAAAGTAGATAACCAACTTTCCCGGAAAGTAGATATTTCCCATTTTCTATGATACAAATTTCCCGTTTTCTATGATAATCTACTTTGCAAAATTAGGTAATATTTCCCCAAAAATCGATGATCTACTTCCCCAAAACGTCGATAATCTACTTTCCCGAAAAGTAGAAAAGATAATCTACTTTTCAGGAAAGTAGATAACCAACTTTCCCGGAAAGTAGATATTTCCCATTTTCTATGATACAAATTTCCCGTTTTCTATGATAATCTACTTTGCAAAATTAGGTAATATTTCCCCAAAAATCGATGATCTACTTCCCCAAAACGTCGATAATCTACTTTCCCGAAAAGTAGAAAAGATAATCTACTTTTCAGGAAAGTAGATAACCAACTTTCCCGGAAAGTAGATATTTCCCATTTTCTATGATACAAATTTCCCGTTTTCTATGATAATCTACTTTGCAAAATTAGGTAATATTTCCCCAAAAATCGATGATCTACTTCCCCAAAACGTCGATAATCTACTTTCCCGAAAAGTAGAAAAGATAATCTACTTTTCAGGAAAGTAGATAACCAACTTTCCCGGAAAGTAGATATTTCCCATTTTCTATGATACAAATTTCCCGTTTTCTATGATAATCTACTTTGCAAAATTAGGTAATATTTCCCCAAAAATCGATGATCTACTTCCCCAAAACGTCGATAATCTACTTTCCCGAAAAGTAGAAAAGATAATCTACTTTTCAGGAAAGTAGATAACCAACTTTCCCGTTAAGTAGATATTTCCCATTTTCTATGATACAAATTTCCCGTTTTCTATGATAATCTACTTTGCAAAATTAGGTAATATTTCCCCAAAAATCGATGATCTACTTCCCCAAAAGTCGATAATCTACTTTCCCAAAAAGTAGAAAAGATAATCTACTTTTCAGGAAAGTAGATAACCAACTTTCCCGTTAAGTAGATATTTCCCATTTTCTATGATACAAATTTCCCGTTTTCAATGATAATCTACTTTGGGAAATTAGGTAATATTTCCCCAAAAGTCGATAGTCTACTTCCCCGAAAAGTCGATTAGACTGTGTGACGGATGTTGGAATTGGTGGGTCCCTCATTGTGAGTGGTACCAGTTGATTTCCCTTAATCTTTCACTCATTATAGGGGTAATGATGTTAAAAGGCCTGTTAGGTCCTCCATTGATTGAATATAATAAAGGAATAGTCAGCAAGGGTAAATTATAATACTATAATGGCAGAAGGTTTTTACTTCAAGTGAAAGATTGTACATTTGTACAACACATGATAAAAATGTGTTACTTTCTACTTACAACAAAATTACATGATTTATTTACAAGTTGTGTACATTCCAAGGTAGAATTGGTCAACAGACTGAGGGAAGTAACAATATGGGGTTAAAATTTGCAGGGACAGCGGCTGGCATAAAGGTTATTAAGAAGGGCAGAGGGAGTTCATATTGTTCCCATTCTTAGTCTCCACTTAGTCTATCACTGGTTGAGGCCCCATCCAGACCCAACCATTACTAGTCAAGGATATACCTAGTCGCAGTATTATAAGCCACTCCACTATTGGTCAAAGGTCTACCTAACTGCAGTCCTGTAAACAAGTTCACTACAGGTTAAGGCCTCTACCTAGGAGCATTCTAGAAAACCAATTCATTAATGGTTGAGGCCATATTTAGTACTTCAGTATTTGATTGGCTGAAACTTTATCAAATCTTGTGAATGAAAGTACAATTAAGATTTTACTTAGTAGAGTGGTTATAAACGACATCACTATTGAGAAAGGCCTTTTTTTTAAAGTCATAAACTAGCCTATAATTTGTCAAGACACTACTTAGTGGCAGTCTTAAAACACTTTCCCACCATTGCCGGAGGCCCAACATATTCGCAGGTTTGTAAACCAATCCACAGTTTGTCAAGTCCCCATCCAGACCAATGATCACAACCCCACCAAGTAGCAGTGTCGTAGAATCATCCAACCACTGACCCTATGCAAGGCTTTGTGGTGCCAACATGCCAGGAAAGAATCTGACATTGTGAGGTCAAATAATCTTCAGTCGTAAAAGTTTGTGATGAAGTAGGTAAATATGATCCCTGAAGTAATGAATTTTTCTCTAGGAAAATAAAATAAGCTTTTTTTATTATCAGTACATGAATGTCACAGTATTTTTACTTGCCAATTTTTAAAAAAAAGGAGTCATATGTCCATACTTACCTCAGTGGCTCACAGAAAACTGTCGCTAGTCTACAAATGGGGGGTAACTAGGCAAAACACACCTTGGTAAAGGAGACTGTCCTGATGACACAACAAGACTCATATTCTTAAACAAAGTAATGGCTTATTGCAACATATTATCCAAGACCCACTAGTACTCAGCATGTCAGATACTGTATAGGATAAAAATTAAAATTAACATATTGTACAGAAAGTGTCCATACAGGATAAAATGTCTTTATATACTGTTTATAATCTCTATCTATAATACATCTTTGGCATAAATAGCCATAAACCATATTCAAAGAACACATTCAGTCACCCAAATAGCATATATGTAACATACACACTGTATATGAACACATTTGCAGTATAATTTCTTTTGAAAATAATATAAAACATTATTTTCAGGTATTTCAACAATTTATAGAATTATTTAAAACCATGAAAATTGTGTTTTATAATCATATATGGCAACATGATCATTATATTAACATCCGACTGCTGCTAGGATGCTTAGTTGAGCACTGCTTGTGGTACTATCTCAGTGCACACCATGTGGCATCCTCATCTCAGTGCACTCCATGCGGCATTCTCATCTCAGCACACACTATGTGGCATCCTCACTTCAGTTCACACCATGTGGCATCCACACATCAGTGCACACCATGTGGAATCCTCACGTCAGTGCACACCATGTGGAATCCTCACGTCAGTGCACACCATGTGGCATCCTCACCCCAGTGCACACCATGTGGCATCCTCACCACACCATGTGATGACATCACACCTCAGTGCACACCGTGTGGCAATGTGGCATCCTCACCTCAGTACACACCATGTGACATCCTAACCACACCTCAGTGCACACCCTGTGACATCCTTGCCTCAGTGCACACCATGCGGTACCTTCACCTGACAGTCATCTACTGCAGCTTGCCTCATCTCATCTTCCAAACCTCAGACACAAACAGAGCCTCAGTGCCATTAAAAGCTGCAGTCATAATAACAACTAATTTGATTGATTACAAAAAAATATATTACTAGCACCGGTAAGTCTCCATTAGTGCCTTCATAATGAGAAGAAAATACACAGAGCAAAATAAAACCCTAATGATGAACAGTCAGCAAAAAATTATTCTGCACCCATGGGTGCGATGGCTTTCGCAACAAACACTGTGAGACTGACGCCATGTATTGGTAAGGTTGGTATCTCTGATTGTATAATTCATTGTAAAAATAATGAGGAATACATATAAAACCCATAGCACTTAAACCAGATAAAGTTATAGCATTACACTGTATACAGTATACTATACGGTACCGTAGTACTACGTTTAGTCACCCACACACGGTAGGAATGGCAGGCACTATAGAAACTGAGGTGCTGTATAGGAATTTCGCATTCTATGAGAAACAGCGAAATTGTGTAAATACTCATGATTATAACCACTATCTGGGAAAGTGATGAGAAGTGGCATAATACAGTACAAGACCTCAACCAGAAAAAAAACAATACGAAACATTTGTAACGTAGGAAAGTTATACAATATTACGCATAGGTAACTGAGCTACCGGAAAGATATGAGTTAAGAAACGAGCTATATCAATTTATCAATTTAATATGTCAATATATGATAAGAATAGGGGGTTGACCGGGGGTAACTGGTAGTAAAATTCACAAAGCAAGAACATTGTCAGTGTTATTTAACACAGTGTAGCAAAGAATTTCGCCACAGGAAGTGTGATCATTTAAAAGAATGTAATGAATTTGTTAGAAACGGAGCAGTTTCGATCTGCTAAGGGCAGACCATCAGAGAAAACAACAGGGGTTGTAATGGCAATTGCTTTTGATATTAATTCAATTATTTTCTACATATAGTTATATGATGTTAACTGCTCTATTCGCATCTTGTAACACATTGTGCACGCAGACACACTGAAACACCTTATGGTAAATACTATCTACAGAGTAACTGGCAACTCAGGAAGCCAGGGCTACCAACATCCTCTGTGACTCATGAGTGTTTTCAGAATTCTTGGTCCGGGGTGTCATACTGTAGGAACCCGTAAAGGTGCAGATTAATATTTTACTGACTGTACCTATCATCTGCAGATCATGTTGGATTTGGTGTGAACAGATTATTGGCTGAATTTTCTCATACAATACTGGCAAAATGGTATGCCCTGGAAACTAAGGAAAATGTGACAACTCAGAATATCTCCTTATCTCAGGGTCGACATACAATTTGGAAAATTAAATTAAATGAAATACAAAATATTACAAGAAATATAAATCTTGTACATATTTACAAAGGTACATATTCTTTTCTTACTTAGAATTAAATACCTGTATATTTACTGTAGATTTATGTAAAAATTTTGTTAAACAAAGTACAGTGGTCCCTCGGTTAACGAATGGTCCGATTAACGAAATTTCGGTTAACGAATTACCTCCCATAAGGATCTTCAATTTGGTTAACGAACAAAACTTTGGTTAACGAAATCCTAACGATAAACACGTTTTGTTGTGAGCATCAGCTGATGGGCTAGTCTACCAATTCAGTAATCAGTTCTGTGTTTGCATTCTTTTCCAGTGGAGTAAATATCAAGAAAGTTGTGCACTTTAATATTTCTGCATTTTTTATATTAAAATTATTTGTAATTTTAAAATTGCTAACATATTGATAATATATGCAGTACAGGGAACTATTTTTTTGTGCGCCCATCAGCCGCTTGACTGCCACCAGGCGTCAGTTTGGCTTTGTTGACAGTGGAGTGAACATCAATTTTGTTGGTGTCTCGAATATTTTTGCTTTTTTACATTAAAATTATTGGTAATTCTGAAATATAGTTAACATATTAATAATATCTAGCGCAGTGCAGTGTTGATTTAAATAAAATAATCTTGAATTACACCTAGTAAACTTAAAATTTTATTGGTGAAATTACTGCATCAAGCATAGGTCCCCGGAAAGGTGATTTCTCCTCCGTCCCCACTTCCTTCTTTTCTCCCTTCTCCTCCACCCCCACTTCTAATTCTCATCATCATCAACCAGGAACCTTCTACATACACACCTCAAAGTAAGTGTACTTTACTGCATTTTTTTTTACTTTGTATGTACTTTTCCGTGAGCTGGAACCAATTACCCAATATCCCATTGAAACAATGGATTCAGTTAACAAAATTTCCGGTTAACGAACGACTTTGTGGAACGAATTGTGTTCGTTAACCGAGGGAACACTGTATCTCGCATTGCTGACAGTTTTTGTGTAACAAAAGCAATTCACATTGGAAAAAATGGAAAAAGTGAAGAAAATTATTTCATGACAAGTGCAGACAAATTTATAGAAAATTTGTTATATTTCTGTCTTACTAAATAATTGCAAAGTGGAAATCCTTTAGTAAATATTTCAATTTTAGTACTGTGCAGTACAGTACAGTACTGCAGTTTGCCAAAACAATTAGTACATGGAAAGATACAAGTAACCACAACTAAATATTTCAAACTATATACTGTATAAATTTAATGTCATAAATTTGGTTACAGGGCAGTATGATGGAGCCAATTAAAGAATTGGACATTACAGGTATTAACACAAATTTATGAAGCTGAGAATCAGTTACTGTGGTTTAAAGTAGCTGGAATTAGCTTTAGTATACATTAGTACATTGAAGCTAATTCCAGCAACTTCAAACTACCATACTTCACAAGCCAAAGATTTGAACCCAGGAACCTCCGAGTGGGAACTGGGAGTGCCGCATTTGTAACATTCCCAGTTCCCACCTAGAAGTCCTGGGATTAAATCTTTGGCTAATGATTATATATATATATATATATATATATATATATATATATATATATATATATATATATATATATATATATATATATATATATATATATATATATATATATATATATATATACACTGGAAATTTTAGCCCTGGTTTACTTTCTGAATAACAATGTCTGTGTCATAGGTACAGTGATGCCTGTAGCTATACCAAAGCATTCACAGAGCTTTTGAAATGTTCACAGACCATTTGAAATGTTAACCTTCTCTCCTTATAATAAAGAAGTGTTGGAAGGTTCAATAACTTTGGTCTGTCCTACAAGACTAAATTATATGTATATGATTTTTTCCTAAACCTAGTCTTTGGTTCTGTGTTTGATTATGTATCCCAAAATATTAAACGTCATTGATTAATTATACAAACAATACTAAACTTCATTCATGGAAGAAAAATAACTAGGGTCTATACAGTAATAGTGTGCATAAGAATACTTGAATAATTATTGCAGTCTTAATTCTCAAGGGATTTCATGTGATGCTTTAAAAATTTCAGTTCATATACTGTACTGTCGAATAACAGTGCAGTAAAAGGAATTAAGAACACTGTTATTTTATTTCCAACTTGCTCTTCTACTTCCTCAATTTCATAATAGTGCAGCGGGTGTTTAAACAAATCTGTTAACATTACCTTCATTAACTATTATTGATTTTCACATTTTGATTATGCTATAGTTTTAAAAGTATATGAATGCATATAAAAATGAGCAGTGTATTTACACTATACAGTATCTAAGAACAAGTGGTCTTTTATCAAAATCCACGAATATCTGCCACTGCTAGAAAGAGCAAGATCAAGTCATACATACAAGTGAGTCATACTCTACACATGCCTACAGTTTGAGCTAATGATTCCACAAAGACCTTTCAAGAATACTGTATTTCTCTACTGCATGTCAAAAAACATTTATCTTCATTGTGGAAGTTAAAGGGCCTAAAACAGAAACCAATACTGTACATATTTTATCACTGAGTTTTTCTGGATGTCTGTACTGTACTGTATATGTTTTTGTTGGCTAATCGTCTGTGTGTTAAAATAAATTGGTATCGTACAGCCATTAATAATTCCTCTTTGCACCTGCACAACTGCACAGTCAAAGAAGGCAATAACCGATGTAACTTGTGTCGCAAGCTCTATTTTCCTTAAAATGGAAAATACTGCGACATCTAAAGCAAGAAAACAGTGTGAAAAAAGTGCTCAAGAGAATGAAAAGTGTCTTCAAGTAGCCTCCACCATGGTCTCAGAACATCAAATTATAATATAATGCAGAGAGTAATTTTTTGGTCTCATTCATGGAAATATTATTATTTGTCATAATTATAATCTAAATGATTTCTGATTAATTATTTAAACCCTGGAAGACTATCTTTATGTTGCTTGTAAAATGTAAAAGACAGGAGCAATGAACCAGGACACCAGCTGCATGCTAAGACCCATAAAGCTAAATTATCAAGACATTTTCTGCCAAGAGAAAATGCCAGATCAGTATAAAATCACTTTTAAGTTGTAATAAAAATATATTCAAGCCATAAAATTCTTTATAATAGTCTCAGTAAAGTAAATGTTAACCTTTCTGTAAAAAATATGGTGTGCTCACCTTGTCATGTCCTCCAACAAACTGTAAGTAACTCAAAAGTATCTAATGTTTTTGGGAGGATTTATTAATGAGATGAGCTATAGATGTCTTTTATGTCTTTGAAATAATGGAAATGCACAGAAACATTTATTGTACACTATTCAAGTTTCAGGAATAAGATTAAGGGAGGTTGACTGTTAGCATAGCATCACTGTACCTTGACTCATACTTCTGAAAATATCTTCACCTGTTGCATATCTTAACAAAAAATATTCTCTTCCCATTTCTTTGGAAGGTTCAGTATTCTGCCTGTTATAATAATAAAAAAAAGTCCATTCACATCAATTGTAAAAGACATCTACATATTGTCACATGCACCCTACTGGAAACTTTATATAATACATTAAGTAGGTTATTAGTTTTTACTAGAGCAAGAAAAAAGGAAGATTGTCTTTACCCCTCACTGTCATAACAAAATAGTTTCAGGATTGTGGTGTGCACACTGTCAACAATTTTGGCAAGTATATTTGGTCGTGAATAGTTTGGCAACGTGTATTTTTTCACATATCACTCGGGAAGACACCAAAAGAATATTTGCCAACAGGAGAATGTGGCAACTCTATATTTTCACACTATAAAACAACATTTTGTTTTTTAAACCATCTTGTAAATGAGCATTTTCATTTATCTAATATTGTAGCTTGTCAGCAGATTTGTGACTGACAAGCCACAGCTGGTCACCATCCTCTTGTACAAGGCTGGACCTGGGTGGGACCAGCCAGTGCTGGGATGGAACTGGCTTAAGGCCGGGTCCTGAACTTGGCCGGGTGAGGGATCAACCACACCTGACTACACTTGGCTACCTGTGTGCTGAAGGGAGCACTCAGGTCATATTGACGGGCGGGGGGTGCCGGTGCAGCAGGGTGGTGTCTTGGGTTGGTGAACCATGAGAGGGAGGATATTGAGGGTCTACAGTACCACGAGGAGAAGACGACGCTCCTTCAGGAACACCTCGTTCATCTCTCAACCCTTCAAGCTTCCCAACACTCCCATTAATGATAGGTGGACCTACTGGGGGCCCAACAGGTCCTGAAGGTCGTGTCGCCGTGATGCTTTCTGGCACTATAGGTGTGGTATAGCTCAGGTGACTAGACACAGGATGGGGTAGATAGTTCTGGTGAATGTGAGGGTGAGGCGGCTGTGGTTGTTGATGAGACCAAACTGGAGAACATGCTTGGTCTGTGACGGTCCCTCCACCAACTAGTCTGGCATGAGGAGGGTGTCTTGGTCCACATTGGTGCACTTGTACAGGTCCTAGGGGCACAGAGGATACCTGAGGCACAGAGTGCACTTGCGGATGTGCTGTGTGTATGTAAGGTGTTCCTTCTCTTGGTGATGTTATTGGTGGTCGTGAATGTGGGTGCTGGGAACCATAGGGAGGAGGATTAGGATATCTTGCTGGGTCATGAGGGATTAAGGGAGGTTGGTAATGTGAGGAAGGAATTGGGGCAGGGATGGTGCCAGGGTAAGACCCACGTTGGGCTAGAGGTGTATGGCTACCTTCATATGGGGCACGGGATGGTGGTGGCTCTTCATATGGATGGTAGTGCACAGGGACACGTGGGTTTGGATAGTGAGAAAGTGTGGAATGGGGTCGAGCCACAGGAGGTGGAAGTACACCCCTGGTCACTAAGGAATCTGGAGGCAAATGACCATGCACTGAGGAAGGCCTTCTGCAAGTTGGGTAATGGTGTTCATGTACAACTGGAGTGGGCATTTGTGGAGCAACCACCATGCCCTGTAGGGGTCCATCTGGTGGTGCCTGAGACAAAGAGGAATGACTGTGTGCTCGAACAGGTACTGGAGCAACGCCAGGTCGGATTAAATCTGGTGGAGGGGATTCTCTTGGAACTGCCAATCGTGGTGGTGGTGGAGCTCTTAAATCTCCTGTGCTAGCATACACGTGGACAACACGCGGTGCCTTGGTGTGCGTGAGAGAAGTAACTGTAGTTTCAGAAGTAGAAGATAAAGGAGCTGCTTGTGGGGAAAGGTCAGATGTAGGTATATAGAGAATATCTTCTTGCAGTGCAGGAAGAACTGCTCTGTTGGGGGCTGCCCGACGTCGCGGAGGGGGACCAGATTCCTCATCCCCTACGTCCCGATATGGCCAGGTCATGTGTGATCCAGCCATACCGGGTTGAGCCATGGTAGGGGGCGCTAGCTGTGTTGCCATCTGCTTCAAAAGGTCAGTGGTGGATCCAAATCGAGGCTTAATACCCCGTACTGATGGTCGTCTGTTGAAACCATGATCCTCTAGTTCCCCAGCATCATAACGGCGACGGAGGCGCTCCATTCGACCAGCATCCTGGCGCACAAATTCGGCTAGCTCATCTATGTCAACACCACCAGGTGGCAATCCAAGAATTTGTGCTCCACTCATTGGCAGACCATTCACTGGACACAGCTCTCCATTTGTTTCATTGCTGCTGTAGCCACTTTCTGTTGTGCTTGTCCCATCCATATCACTTTTCCCTGACAGTCGAGGTGATGACTGTGAAGAGGAAGGCACAGATGAGGAGCGGTCATCATGCAGAGCTTCATCAATATCGTCAAAAGTGTATGAATCTGAATTCGATGCAAGTGAAGAGCGATCTCCTGGATGAGCAGAGACCCCATTAATAAGTGGCACACCTGCATGACTCGACATCTGTGAGAGGAACTGCTTCCTTGCATCAGAAGCTGAAGTTGCAGAAGCTGGGGCCTGCTGACCTTCTTCTTGTTCCTCACCCCCCTCTAAGGCTGTTGGCAAAGTTCCCTCTCGGGTATATCTTACACCACCGCTGTAAATTAGTTTATCGTTTTCTTCATCAGCGATAAGCTCTGCGATGGACACAGCTGGGATGGCCTGGAAAACTGTAGGTGTCGTAGATCCAGAATGAGTCTCAGTTAGTTCATCACCTTCAGAATCTAGTGATGGTCCTTTGTGGTCTGGAAAAAGGTCTGATTGAAGCTTCCATTCTCGAACATCGCGTGGTACTAAGATGTCAGTTGCACGGAGTGATGTGGTTTTGTTGAACATCTCTGCCAATTTGCGGTATTGAGCAATGGTCTCTTGTACCTTGGGGTCAAGAGATTTACAGAGATCCCTCTCCTCTCTGTCCTCCTCACCCTCCTGGTCCTTGTCATCTTCATCTTTGTGCTCAGAATTTCCATTAGTTGCATCTTCTGAAGCTGTCAGCCACTTCAGCTTTTCTAACAATGATGTTTCTCCCTTATCATTTCTGTCATTCTTGTTTGTATCTTTCTTCCGAGGATCAGAAAAACGAATGAGGGATCGTCTTAGAGCATTACGCTCAATGGCTCTCCTAACTTCACTGTTACTTCTCATGACCCCACCTGCTACATGTGCCACATCAGCATTCTCTAACCTTCGAATTCTCGTTTCAGTCATAGTTGAATCTGATGATTGGGAATCAGATGAACTTTTTGATTCATCACTGCAGATGCTAGTGTTGTCACGACCCTCAGCTGCAGCAATTCGGCGTCGCATTTCATCATAGCGCTGCATAGATTCTTTGATTTGTTCGTCATCCATCTGCGGCGGAAGCTGCTTCTGGTGGTCCTCAAATGATGTATCTGGATTGGCTAACCCAGCCCCACCATCAGGTTCTGGCTTGATGGGGCTGAGTTCTACGTGCCAGTCCTCGCGTCCCTCCCCAAGCAACATTCCCAGCTCCCTTAGCTTTGGCATGAACTTGGCCAGTGCAGCTGAATTTGCAGCATCTAAGGGGATCTTGTCCAGTGGCAGGTTTTCCAACAGACTGTATTCGTCCCTCCCAGAGAACCTCACTGAGCGCCGTGGCTCATCCACCTCCTCCTCCTCTACTTTGGCTTTCGTCTTTTTGCTGTCACCGTTCTTCCAAAGTTTACCACCCTTGAGAATGCCAGTCTTGGCCACTTTTGGGTCAGCAGAGTCCTGCTCCTGCCCCTGCATTAACTGATCATGATGACGGACATTCTCCACTGTCAGCTGAGTCAGTGGTGTCCTGTGGGTGACCAGGTCCGGCAGATGAGGTCTCGGTGCGTCTGGATCCACCAGTCCGTCTCCACTCCCGGAGTCAGTATCTGTAAAAATACAGTGAATCAGTACAGGTGACAACTGAAACAGACAGAGTGAATATAATGTGTAAAATATAAAACATCGGACTGATTAAAAAAATATAAACTTGCATGCTAACACTTCCTATCTATGCAATGTAATGTTATTCTTGGTATCACATACAAAAAATGAAACAGTAGTAAGTATCCTGCATTTTCTTGACATTATGTACACTATTTAGATTCTATTCCTAAAATCCCTCTTCGACTCAAAGAACTCGAGTGTGGTGAATATACACAGGAAGCTACAGGACTTTAAACCCATCGTTATATTACAAACAACACATGTACAGTGACTAGTGTGTTCTCAATGGACCTGTGTGGAAGGCCCTCTGAGTGCTACAGATACGGACCTGTCAGGTTCAAAAGGGCCTATGATACCCACAGATATTCCTCGCTATATGAAAGTGATCCATTCTGTGGAAGTCGTGTGTAAGGCAAAAATTTGTTTAGTGAAAGGGATTTTCCTATAGAAACAGTGTAATAAATGGAGGATGTGTTCCTGGAGCAGCCAGAACTAACTAAACAAAAGGCATATTAATCACAAGTCAATACATAACATTATTAAATGTATAAAAAAACGAATAAAGGAAGACCTGGGCTGCGAACAGACTGTTCCAAAATTATATTCAAGATTCGTTCATTTGTAATTGTGAACTCAATTTCTCATACACAATATTAAACAGCAAATGATTGTTAGGTTCCAAGCCAGCCCATAAGTCAATTTAACCCCTATTTATGCTGAAATAATTTACAATTTCAATTTCAGTGCGATGCTACATCACACGACGGATGAGCCGAACATGCAAGAACTACACCCATGATTCGGTGTTTTTTATGATTTACATTGTGAATGTGTGTTATATGCCATTGCAACAGAGTGACAAAGACGCAACAAATACCCAATGGGTAACAGTCAAAAGAGAAAATGTAATTCATTCTTGAATGTCTTGGTTACTGGTACAGTACAGTACAGTACAGTACAATACAGTATGTTTGGAATCTGAACTGCAGACATTAGTTTAGTTATTAAAGAGGTTAAATAAGATAAGAAATTTCATGGATGATAATGAGGGAAGACAATTATATTGAAGTGTCAATTTTAAGGGTCAAGACCTAGTGTTGGTGACACTTGCTGCGTGGCTGTTGAAAGCCTTGGCAAAATCCAAATATACATTGTGGCTATATCGACAATATATATCTGAATTTTGCCAAGGCTTTCGACAGCATACCCCATGAAGGGCTGAGAATTTAACTGGAAGGGTACGGGATTCGGTAAAGTGTCCTAGTGTAGATCGGAGACTTTCTTCATGACCGCAAGCAGTGTGTGGTGATAAATGACACGAGTTTCATCCCATGTGCACTCGTGATAAATGGGGTACCAAAGGGCAAGTGTACTGAGCCTGTTGCTGTTTGTTTACTTTATAAATGACATGCGGACGATGCCAAGTTAATCAAGGATATTAAGAACCAAATGGACTGTGAAGAGCTGCAGAAAGATCTCTGTCAGCTTCAAGAACAGTCAAAGTAATGGCTGTTAAGATTCAATGTTACGATGTGTAGAGGATGCACCCTACAGTAGGTCGTACAGACAGTAAGAAAGCGTATCACATGTCCCAATGAGGTGAAGAAACAGCATTAATAAAAGCTGAATGTGAAAAAGACCTGAGTGTGTAGTTGACAGCAAACTGAAGTTTTCGGTCTATTGTGGGAAGAAGGTGAATCAAGCAACTAAGCTAGTAGGTCTTATAGAAAGGTCGTTCAGATATCTAGACAGTCCGTCCCCCATAACGCTCTCCAAGAGTGAGGTGCTTCCCTGCCTGGAGTACTGTCACCCCATCTGGTCACCGAGATATACTAGAATCCGTCAGTGAATTGAAAATGTCCAAAGGAGGGCTACGAGACTGGTGCCTGCACTACAGCTACCCAGAGAGATATGAAAGCCTGCATTATTACCTAGTTTATACTATAGACAGGCTAGGGGTGACTTAATTTAAGTTTATAAGCATTTCAGAGGGCACTACTCAGTCGAGTGGCCATACCAGGAGCTGGCGGATGCCCATCCCACTAGGGGCTCACAGCTCATGGTTGAAGAAGCCGCAAGTCTAGAAAACTGTTTGTGCAAACTTTTTCCGGGTTAGAATTGTGAACTAAGAACAATTTGCCAGAGAGTTGTGACGAGACTGAGTGTGAGCTCATTCATGGCCAGACTTGACCAACACTGGCGCAGGTACAGATACATTCAGGAGCCAGTGCATATCCAATACTTGCCAACAGTGCATAACAGAGACGGACTGACTGACCGCCCAAGTGGCTAACGAGCCAATCAGTGGTAAAGAGGATAAACGTAAAAGTTAAATAACATGGTTTGTGTCGAGGCAACATAAACAGGACTCGATCCCCGAGGGGAGGAGGGGGGGAGGCAACTGATCTTTAGGCACCCCAGGACCAATTGAACTTTAGGCAGCCTAGTAACTTAACTGATAATAATGGTAATAATAATAATATTCTCTATTTCTCTTTCCATTCTCATCTTCTCTATTCTCTCACACTGTTATCATCCTTCGTTCCTTCCTTCCTCTCCCAGGTGAGGGTAAAAGTTGTCAAGTGGTCATTATTCTTCCTTCAAGCAGTCCAATGTGAAATTATAATCAACTGGTATTTCCGTGTCTCTGAGGACCAGTTTCCTTTGTCTTCCATTGGCCCTCCCTTCTCTTTTCTCGTTACCCCTCCTCCCTCTTTTTATCCTCCTCCTTATCTCTTCCCTTCTCTTTTACTGTTTCTCCTTCCAGTTATTTTTGTTTCTTCTTCTCTTCCCACCACCGCCTCTTGCCTCCTTTCTCTTCCTTTGACTTTTCTTTCACCATAACTTTGTCACTGCGCCCACTTTCCTTCCTCCCTCTCTTCGTCTTGGTTGGGTTAAGTAAAGTTAAGATAGGTATAGTTAGGTTTGGTTAGGTTAGATCAGGTTGGCTTAGGCCAGGTTGGATTAGGTTAGGTTAAGTTTTAGGTTAGGTTAGGTTAGGTTGGGTTGGGTTGGGTTGGGATGGGATGTCACCCGTGTCAGGAAGGGCAAACTGTGACAGTATATACCTAATCTGAGCAAAGCCGGGTAATTTTTTTAGTAATAATAAATTCGGAAGTACTGTGTTCCTGCCCAGGGGAGTGTAAAACAGCCTAGGTCAAGTTTACTCCAGGGCGATAATTGACCTACACCAGTTTATACCCGGGGTTTTAAATGACCTCGGCCAGAATACACCCAGGTATAAACTAAAGGGGGTGTAATTTGGTCTGCTACACCGGGTGCGGCCTGACCAGGGACAGATAGAGGGTGCGGAACATTAGGAGAGTTGTGACGTACGCACAGGCTTGGCGACGCAGACCCTACCACCGTCACTACCACCACCCTCACCACCACCATCACACCGACACGTCACACTGCTCACGCCACACTGCTCGCTTTTCCCATGAAGACTGTGACTGTTTTGCATGGGTAAATCACAATGAAACTCTCTACACTGTGGTCTAGAGAGGCAAGGAGAGGAGAGGGGAAGGGAGAGAACGGTAAGTTGCAAATATGCTAACTCAACACAGTAAATGTGATCTTTGTGTTTGTATGAATGAGTAAAGAAGGTTAGGATGAGGTTAGGTTGGGTCAGGTGGTTGGACAGGTGTAGGTCAGGTGGTTGGGCAGGTGTGGGTCATGGGCTGTGGTGGCCAACTGGATGTCAACTCATGTGGCCGCGGCAACATCTCTCCCGCCCATCAACACCACCCACGCCCCCCCCCCCCACTTCCCTCCTCTCTCTCTCTTTCAATCAATTAGTCAGTTTACTGGTGGTGTGGCTTTAGAAGTTTAGACGATACAAGCCACTGTCCACTGATGTGAGTTTGCGACACAGAAAGATGTCTACCGGTGCTGGTTTACAGAGTGACAAGGTTTACCGCATCTTAACGCCAACAAACCAGTCAGTATTCATTATCAGTTTACATAATTCTTTTTATTAAGCTGTGTTGTCCGCTACAGCCTCTACAGTAAACCACCATTAAAAATAGCTGTGTGGGGGTCAGTGCTAAAACTACCTGCTAAGTATGTGACTATTTTCTACATGTTAGTTACTTCACCTCTCAACTATGGTACCCTGTCCGAGCCTTACGACAGGCAGGCGACCCATGCAGCAATCCGGGCCATTATGACCCCAGCGACACACCTCCCAAATGGTGCCACAGCGAGAATTACTGTATTTCCGCCTGTGACGTCAGAATCGGGCCTTATCTAAAATCATGGAGGTTCCGGTGGGAGTGACGCAACGCTGCAGAGGGGTTGTGGTGGTGAGGGGCGGCAGTGCAGCAGTCACTAGGGGCGGCCCTCCCCTACACCCTGCCCGCCCTAACGTGGAAAGAATACTCTCTCTTTCTCTCTCTCTCCTGAATTTCCTGTTAACTCTCATCATACATAATTTTGGGACACTATCTTCTCTCATTTAGTTTATTCGTTTTCTTTCATGCTCTGTTTTCCCCTTTTCTTCTTGATTTTTTTTTATGACATCTTCATTCACGATTTCAAGAAGATCATTGATTAACACAACAAAAAGTACTCATAAGAGTAAACACTATAATGACTGTGACTTCCCCTCAACAACAGCAGAAGGCCGAGCTAATGAAGGTTTGTTCAGGAGTCGACTAAGAATGGCATACCTACACCAGGTATTGTAACTCCAATGAGACACAATCACCCGGTACATTACCAGTATTGTGTTGGACTGGGAAGAACACCAGGAGTTTCAATCTTCCAGTCTATGAATATCAACAATAACCACTAATGACGTCACTTCCAGGTCACCTTATTCCATGACCTTCACTGGTGGTCACGGAGTCGAACGGTACACCTGAAGGACACCCTGTCAGGTGCTGGGAGCCAACACTTAGATGATAATATTACAGATACCAACGATATTTTCTATTTATGAATTTTGTTCAACTAAGAAATATTAAAAGTTAGAGAGATTATTGTATTTATTAAGTGTATTTTAACCTGAAGGACACATATGGACGGAAGGTGTGTGTGTGTGAGGTGCCAGGAGAGTGTATAGAGAACACTGTTGGAACTATTTTGTGTTGTCTTGTAACCTAACCTAACCTAACCTAACCCAACTTATACTAAACTGAAGGGTAGATCATCGCCTGCGGTAGAAATACTGTATAAATATTTAGGTAAATCACATGAAGAGTAGACACCCCAAATTCTTTCACCTGATGATTCAACACCCTAACGCTACCTGGGTGATTAGGTTTAAGTTAGGTTTGACTTAGTTTGGTTAGATTAGATTACTTTACGTTTCTCACTACACATAAAACACACAGCTTAACACATCTCACATAATTATTCATTACCACATATCCTCTGAACACACCTGGATATCTTCACTTCTCTTCCCCGAATACCAAGTTTACTCAACAGTTTCCCTGTAACACTCTTTGGATTGTATTTCCGGCAGACCCGCGACGTTCCAACACCAAACTCACGCGTATATTTCTGTCAGTGTGTGTGTGTGTGTGTGTGTGTGTGTGTGTGTCGGCTCCCAGCTGCCAAAATTGACTTTACTGTTAAGTCAATGGCGTTTAGGTGATAATAGAGTGACCAGGAATGCTACTCCCGCGCCCGCTGACTGAACGGTTTTGATGAGAGAGAGAGAGAGAGAGAGAGAGAGAGAGAGAGAGAGAGAGAATTCACACAAAATAAAATCCATTTGAATACTATTTCCTTGTGGTTGGGCGAGTGAGAGTGAATGAGAGAGACTTGCTTCCTCCCCGCCTGCCACCTTCTGTCGCACCAAAGATTCTTGTGGTCACCTGCTACTTGACCACCTCGGTTATGAGCATACAACATGACACACGCCGGGCGTAGCTTCTCCATCAACACGGTGGGTGGGTGTGTGTGTGGGGGGGGGGGGGGGGTGACATGATCTAACGTAAGAATAGTAAGATTTTGTTAACATTTTGGTGACGAGAGCTTACAACACAACACACTCGGTACAGTGACCTTACAACACAACACACTCGGTACAGTGCGCTTACAACACAACACAAAACCCAGTCAGATAATAACCTTAGGTAGCAACTCCTACTTAAAGATTAATACAAAAGAAACAAGTATTAACACACACAGCAGTAAGTGTTTCTCTCAGCTAAGTTGCGACACTACGCCTCAAGCTTAAAGGGTTAAGAATCAGCTGCAGTATACGCACCTACACCCCTCACCACCACCAGCACCACCATCCCACCACCACCGTACAGGTAAGACAACCTCATTTATGCAGAGGAGGGAGCGGCCAGCGAGTCACCACAACCTACGACACCAACACTGCCGCCACGACAACATTCCCCTCCCTCCCTCACTTCGGCAGGCAATACTCAGAGAAAACACCTGACGTAGCAATACTGGAGGTAAACAGTGTGTTGTAAGCTGCTTACGTGGTTGGGAAACTATGTTAAATCCCCCCCCCCCCCCCAGCAACCATCTCACTCACTGTACATGTTGAGTAATACTGAGGCAGGCGCATTCCATACTCCTGTAACCTCGCGGGGTGTCTACTGTACTGTACTATAGCACATGCGGGGTGTCTACTGCACTGTACTACAGCACATGTGGGGTGTCTACTGCACTGTACTACAACACATGTGAGGTGTCTACTGTACTGTACTACAACACATGTGGGGTGTCTACTGCACTGTACTACAACACATGTGGGGTGTCTACTGCACTGTACTACAACACATGTGGGGTGTCTACTGTGCTATACTACAGCACATGCGGGGTGTCTACTGCACTGTACTACAACACATGTGGGGTGTCTACTGTACTATAGCACATGCGGGGTGTCTACTGCACTGTACTACAGCACATGTGGGGTGTCTACTGTACTGTACTATAGCACATGTGGGGTGTCTACTGCACTGTACTACAACACATGTGGGGTGTCTACTGTGCTATACTACAGCACATGCGGGGTGTCTACTGCACTGTACTACAGCACATGTGGGGTGTCTACTGTACTGTACTATAGCACATGTGGGGTGTCTACTGCACTGTACTACAACACATGTGAGGTGTCTACTGTGCTATACTACAGCACATGCGGGGTGTCTACTGGGTGAAAGGAATCAATAAAGGGGACATAGATAAAGTTCTTATAATATCCGAGCAGGATAGGACTCTGAGCAACGGATGTAAGTTGGATAAGTTTATGTTTAGGAGGGAGATAGGAAGGAACTGCTTCACAAATAGGGTGGTGGACGAGTGGAACAAGCTTAGCAACTTTGTAGTAAGTGCTGGAACGCTGGAAAGTTTCAAAAGGAGGCTGGATAGATTCATGGATGATAGAGAGTGGTAGTAACTCTCGACAGGAGCTGCCATGAACAGGCCAACGGGCCTATTGCAGACTCCTTATTTTCTAATGTTCTTATGATCTACGTGACCTCTGCTGTAAACATTAATCTGTATGTTCACTGAATGTTCCTTCACCTTTCTCTAATGAAGGCTTTTATTAAACCACCAATGTATGTAATAAGTAATTTATGTCCAATGTATATTTTCAGCCTTCGGGCTGCAGAACTTTTTCAATAAACCGTTATTATTATTATTATTATTATTATTATTATTATTATTATTATTACTGTACTGTACTATAACACATGTGGGGTGTCTACTGTACTGTACTATAACACATGTGGGGTGTCTACTGTACTGTACTATAACACATGTGGGGTGTCTACTGTACTGTACTACAGCACATGCGGGGTGTCTACTGTACTACAGCACATGTGAGGTGTGTACTGTACTACAGCACATGTGGGGTGCCTACTGTGCTGTACTATAACACATGTGGGGTGTCTACTGTACTGTACTATAACACATGTGGGATGTCTACTGTACTGTACTATAACACATGTGGGGTGTCTACTGTACTGTACTACAGCACATGCGGGGTGTCTACTGTACTACAGCACATGTGAGGTGTGTACTGTACTACAGCACATGTGGGGTGCCTACTGTGCTGTACTATAGCACATGTGGGGTGTCTACTGTACTGTACTACAACACATGTGGGATGTCTACTGTACTGTACTACAGCACATGTGAGGTGTGTACTGTACTACAGCACATGTGGGGTGCCTACTGTACTGTACTATAGCACATGTGGGGTGTCTACTGTACTGTACTACAACACATGTGGGATGTCTACTGTACTGTACTACAACACATGTGGGGTGTCTACTGTACTGTACTACAGCACATGTGAGGTGTCTACTGTACTGTACTACAACACATGTGGGATGTCTACTGTACTGTACTACAACACATGTGGGGTGTCTACTGTACTGTACTATAGCACATGTGGGGTGTCTACTGTACTGTACTACAACACATGTGGGATGTCTACTGCACTGTACTTCAACACATGTGAGGTGTCTACTGTACTGTACTACAGCACATGCGGGGTGTCTACTGTACTGTACTACAGCACATGTGGGGTGTGTACTGTACTACAGCACATGTGAGATGTCTACCGTCTTAACAAGGATCCACATTAGTTAGACAGAAAGGGTGTGGTGGAAGGGGGACATACCTGGCAAACTCTCATGTCTCAGCACCGTACAGCGAGTCAGTTAGTGCTGAACTTGGTGGCCGCATAGTTAATGAACGCCACTACATGTTACTCACTCAGTCCAAATATTTTTTTCTTTTATAATGACATGGAGTTTTTATGTCAAGTAAGTGTCGTACGAGGTTGTTATCTAGTTCAGGAGTGTGTGTGTGTGTGTGTGTGAGGCGAACACTTCTGACGGAGCACTGTGAGAGCACACGGTATACTGACAAGGCTGGTGGGGGAGAGGTGAGTGTTTCCCCGGCTCGTGTGTGTGTGGAGAGGACGCAGCAGAGGAGCATCAGAGGCCCTGAGGGACAACACAACACACGCCCAGGACACCCACCACACTACACCAGGCTACCTAGCGTCTCCTCCACCACCAACACACCTCACATCCACTACACTGCACTCTTCTACACCAGGTGGACGCTACACACTTAGACACAGATGCGCACGCACACGTATTCACCTGTCCACCACCAGTCAGACTGCCAGCTGTTGCACCGCTCTGGACGGCCCTACCTTACCCCTTCTCACCCTCCCCCCACCAAATCTCCATCCCCACCCCATCTTCCTCCCCACAATCTCCCCCCCCCCCTTTCTGCCCCTCCTCCCTCGTAACAACAACACCAGCACCCACACCCGCTCGCCATTGAAGGGCTTGACTGAAGGCGTTACTTGATCCTGTCTGGCACGGGCCACTAACGCCTCACTGTCCATCGTACCTAAGGACGAGACTCAGCGGCGCGAGCGGGTGGGCGGCAGCACCCTCTTGACCCGAGCGTTGTTTATTGTGGTGTAGGGCGTGGACACAACCCCGGTATGAGGCGCCCTTTTGTGTGACACTTCCGTCGCGCTCCCAGCATCCGCCGGCACGTGCCTTTCCCTCCCTCCTGACAGCGTTGTTACCGAATCTCTGTTAAGTATTGAACAAGTGTGAGAATAATCTACCTATGGGGGGTATATGGAGGAAGCTACCTGTCCACTGTTGCCTGAGCATATCTTACTGACACACACACACACACACACACACACACTCTCTCTCTCTCTCTCTCTCTCTCTCTCTTTATGATGTTAACTTGCAATGTGTTACTCATATTAATGTTATATTGACGATAACATCAGTCAACCACATCATCATCACCGCCACCACCACCAGTCAACCATACCACCACCACCAGTCGACCACAATACCACCCCCCCCCCCCTACGTCAACCACCGCCACCACCAGGCCCTTAAATCACCCATAAATGGGACAGGGTAAGCTGTCTAGTGCCTGTACCGGCAGACAATAACTAACCCATGACACAACCCTTACACACTATTAGCTTAGCTAGGCGGTCAGCCCGCCCTCTCTTACCTCCTCCTGAATTTCTTCAATTTCCGAACTATAACTTCCTTCCCCCACCTCTAATCTTCCTTCATTCCTCCTTTCCCAACAATAAAAAAAAACAAAAAAAACACCAGTCAACCATACCACCACCAGTCGACCATACCACCACCAGTTAATCACAATACCCCCCCCCCCCCACGTCAACCACCCCACCACAATACCACCACCACCAGTCAACCTTCCCTCCCTTCCTCCATCCTTCCCACCTTTCATCCCTACCCCTCCCTCCCTCCCTCCCTCCACAGTTTCTTGCTCCTCAGTATCACCAACACCACACTCCCACCAACAGGAGGGAGGATTACCTATCTCCCAGTACCAGCTGTTTCCAGTGACTCCAAGATGGCGTGGGGAGGAGGAGGGGGGTGACGGAAGGGAAGGAGTGAAAGAGTGAGGGGAGGAGGGAAGGAGTGGGGGAGGAGGGAAGGAAGGAGTGAGAGAAGGAGTTAAAGAGCGAGGGGAAGAAAGGAGGAGTGAAAGGAGGAGGGAAGGAGTGAGGGGAGGAGAGGAGTGACGGAAGGAAGGGACGGAACGGGAGGAGGAGAAAGCGCATATCCATATCCCTAACCGTAAGTTTTTCCCCAATTTTTCCTTTTTTTGCCCTAATCTCGACTTTTTGCCCTAATCTCGACTTTTTGCCCTAATTTTGACTTCTTTCCATAATCTTAAATTTTTACCAACACTGATTTTTCCCTAATCTTTTGCTGATCTTAAAGTTTTCCCTCAAAGCCTCCTAGGTAACCCCCCCTTCCCTCAAACTCTCCTAGGTGACCTCCCCTTCCCTCAAACTCTCCTAGGTGACCTCTCCTTCCTTCAAAGCCTCCTAGGTGACCTCTCCTTCCTTCAAGGCCTCCAAGGTGACCTCTCCTTCCTTCAAAAACTCCTAGGTGACCTCCTCTTCCTTTAAAGCCTCCTAGGTGACCCCTCCTTCATTCCCTATCCCTGACTCCTAGCTGGTGTACCTAGGGTTAGTGACGGGCAGTGCCGCGCTCTATCGTCGGGGAAGTGACACAACTGACCTAATTTGTCCTCGCTGCCACGTAACCCATTGTCCCATCGATCTGCAGGAGTCTACTCTTCTCCCTCTCTCACCTCCTATTACACCCCGTCCACTCTGTCTCTCTCTCTCTCTCTCTCTCCTCCCTTCCTTCACTACACCTTGTTCTTCCCTTCTTTCTTTCTTTCTTTCTTCCTTCACTACACCTTGCTCACCCTCTCTTCTTCCTTTATTACACCTTTCTTCCTTCCTTCACTACACCTTGTTCACCCTCTCTTCTTCCTTTATTACACCTTTCTTCCTTCCTTCACTACACCTTGTTCACCCTCTCTTCTTCCTTTACTACACCTGCCTTCCTTCCTTCCTTCCTTCACTACACCTTGCTATCCTTCTCTCTTACCTCATCAATCGTCCAATATTCTTGATCATTAAGCGACAAGATTAATAATGTATAATTCTTGTCTCCATCATAAAATTTACTGTGTTTTCCCTCCTCCTCCCTTCTCACTCTCCCTATGTCTGAATCAAACTTTCTTCCCTTCATTCTCTTCTTCTACTTTATTCAATTCTCTTTCATTCTTCTTTTTCCCATGTCCGGCACTGCACCTCCCTGGCACTGCACCTCCCTGGCACTGAACAAAACAATAAACAAGGCTACCTTACACCTCAACATCCACAAAGACTCAAAGTAGCGTCAGAAGTGTGTCTCAAGGCCACTCCTGCCGTCGGTCACACTCAGCTAAGGGAACGTCGAGGGTGTTCTCACGTCTCCCTCCTTCACTTTTTCTTCAACATTCTAGACATGAGACAAGTGTGAAGGTTCAGTTCTTCCCTCAAGTCTACCTGCTCTTTCCTCTCTCCAGCAGAGGTAGTGTGCCCTGAAGGTGGAGGTGAGGATGGTGGGTGAGTGGAGGAGAGAGGGGGAGGTGGAGGAGGGGGAGGGGAAGGTGGAGGAGGGGGAGGGGAGAGGAGAGAGAGGGGGAGGTGTAAGACGCCAGGTAGTGATGGACCTTACGCCAGTCAAAAAACACGTGGAGTTAATTAAAGGTAAAATATACCTGTGAGTTTCCCAACCCAAATAAAATGTAGTATTTACGCGGGTCAATTCATGTTTTACACACACACACACAGTGGACTACTGCACCACCTTCGTCATCGCCACCTCCTGCCACCTGCAGCCCCCCACCCAACTCGCGCAGTCCGCCACGACAACAAAATTCAGCCCATAAGAGCCCGCACCGAAAGATATAAGAACAGCACCATCCCATCTATTGTTAAAATAATAAACAACTCCTGATTTATGTACTGTACAGCCCTGTAAATGTATTCGATGCATATTATATCATTGTCTAAATCAAATGTAAGTCTGTATATTTTCAGCCACCGGCTGCAACTCTATTAATAAACCGTTTATTATTATTATTTATTATTATTATTACACACACACAAACACACACACATTGTATACTTATCAAAGCTGATCCTGAGATGAATTCTGAGGGGGAAAAAGTGACCAAACTGCACACTAACCAGAGTGAAAAAAATCAAGTTCACGATCTAAATATTGAAATTCCAATTAGGATTAACGATATGATCCCCTCCAGCGAGCAAGAGTGAGCGGGTGGGGGGTGAGGGAGTGAGGGGAGAGGGAGAGGGGGCACAAGGGGGGATAGGAGGGGAGGGAGGAGAGGGAGAGGGGGACAAGGGGAGGTAGAAGCAGTGAGGGGGAGATGGCACGAGGGAAGTAGGAGGTGGGGGGGGGTGAGAGGGCACAAGGGAGATAGGAGGAGTGAGAGGGGAGAGGCAACGCGGGAGGTAGGAGGGGGAAGGGAAAAGGGAGTGAGGGGGGGGGGGGGAAGAAGGAGAGGATAAGAGAATAGGGAAGGAGGAAAGAAATTAAATTTGAATAAAAGATGGGAGAGATGAGGAGAGAAGATGACCAAGACAGTGATGGAGAAGGAGGGAGGGAGACGCTGGGCACATGAAGATAGATAGATAGATAGATAGATAGATAGATAGATAGTGTAGGTAGAGGACTCGTAAACTCACCAGGTAAAATATGTGAGGACTTCAATTAAACTGGACAAATTTCGGATTAAATCACTCTTAAGCTTTGGGTTAAGTCAGAGTAAACACCAATTGAATTTTCGGTCAATGAAATTACCGTAACTAAACTCCAGTGCAACACAAAGGCCCAGTGCAACACAGAGACCCATTGCAACACAGAGATTCATTGCATCAGAGAGACCCATTGCAACAGAGACCATTGCAACATAAAAGCCCAAATAAATAAAAATAATATTAAGTGAAAAATTGAATAAACAGAAAGCGAAGGAAATAAACATGAAGAGAGAGAGAGAGAGAGAGAGAGAGAGAGAGAGAGAGAGAGAGAGAGAGAGAGAGAGAGAGAGAGAGAGGGGAGGGAAGGCCGTGTGGGTGGGTGACAACAATGGGAGACTAAGGAGACATTAGGCGGAGCGGAAGACCCAACACAGATCAAAGGTTGGGGAGAACACGACCTGGGGGAGAACACGACCTGGGGGAGAACACGACCTGGGGAGAACACGACCTGGGGGAGAACACGACCTGGGGGAGAACACGACCTGGGGGAGAACACGACCTGGGGGAGAACACGACCTGGGGGAGAACACGACTTGGGGGAGAAAACGACCTGGGGAGAACTAAGAACTTCATTAACATTAACAATGCAACAACAACACCACCACAGCAGTTACAATACAACAGCAATAACACAACTACGTCACCACCACATTACAGGTAAATCGTTTCTATATACACATCACTTACTCTCCCCCCCCCTCACTCTATGTTTACTAACACAACCAGTGGCTCTCCCAGGCACTCTCTCGCCCACCCATCCATCATCTAAGCCTGTGAGTGCCAGCATGAACTCAGCTGCTTCCCTGTTAGCCGCTGTAATGCTTCTGCTCTTCCTCTTGCATAAGGTGTAAAAGGCACTTGTTCAGGACACAAGAGAGAGTTCTCCCTTCTCTTCCCTCCCACACAGACTGTTCACGTAACACTGTCGACCATTCCAGGTGATGAGAGGGGCTTGTGTGTAGCTTAACTTACGAGTGTCAACGACGATTTTTGTTTTCAAAGTCTTACAAGATTGGTGTGTGTGTGTGTGTGTGTGTGTGTGTGTGTGTTTGTGTGTGTGTGTGTGTGTGTGTGTGTGTGTGCACAATAACCTGAGGGCGGGGAGGGAAACTAAGGTAAGTTATGCTTCACGTGTGACCAAGAGGGGGAAGGGGAGTGAATATATGACAGTAATTTGGTGAATACACTGAGGGAGGGAAGAGCTGCCATTATAGGGGAACAATATGTAAACAAAGCCGTATCTAATGAAGGGAGAAAATAACATTACCATGGTATTCCCTCCCTATTTTATATTATGTGTGTATGTTTGTCTCTGTGTGTATACGGAGCAGATTGTGTACAGGGGAGAGTGTAGGTATACGCACAGGGGATCTACCATGCACGCCCACAACAATGCTCACGCTGCCTTTCACTAGCCAATGTTTAACCCTTTGCAATATTCAACAATCATCAACGTCTGCAACATCCCTGCGACTCTCAGCCCGAATCCTTAGCTGTAGCACCAATCTCTCTCAGACAATCAGTAATCTTTTCTCAGTTACCAATTATTCTCAGTGTAATGAAAGTAATACAGTACTTGATGTTAGGTAATATTTGATGTCAGTGTAGTGATGGTAATACTTTGTGTCAGTGTAGTGAGGGTAATATTTGATGTCAGTGTAGTGAGGGTAATATTTGATGTCAGTGTAGTGATGGTAATACTTGATGTCAGTGTAGTGAAGATAATCCTCTCTCATGCTAGTACAATACGTCTCTACTGTCACTGCCACATGACGGGCTTGGTGTTATAATTGACTTCAAAACAAAGAATTAATCATTTTTGGTGTTCTTCATCCTCTTTAATACGGCAATGTTAACTTAGCTTCATCACAACCTACATCTGAGCCAACTTAAATCACACAACAATACCGAGTTATTAATCACACAAGTCCCTGAAGTGAAGAAGAGACGGCAATTTATAAGTGTTTGTAAGAAAGAAAAAAAGAAGAAGAAAAAATCAGCACAAGGGACAAAAACAAAACTGTCTTCACCAATCAGGGGAAGACCAAACCCGTCTATAGTTATACTGTCCAAATATATTTTCTGTCCAAATTAGGGAAAGTTTTGACACAGTTTATTCAGGAGTTAATTTCTTGTTCAATTTTTTTCGTCTTTATAAACATTAATAAAATCCTTTGTCATATATCAACCCTCAATAACTTCCTACTGTTTGTGAAATTAACTAAAATGATTACAAGCACACGTGAGAAATAACCAAGTGATCAACTAATACAGTTACACCTGAAGTAAGTTAATCAATTTGTAAATAATGTGAAAGTGATTTGATAGATTCCCACACACACACACGTATTTCTCTCCCTGGTCTCTGGCTCTCGTGTGGAGGCCTTGATAAGCTATGAACCACAACACTCAGATAAGCGTTTAAGACCTTTAGTTAAGTCTACTTACTGTTCAACCATTGTTTATATACCTGCAGTGTCTCCTGTATACTTGCACTGTCTATGTATACTCTCTATGTATAATGTATATTTCTATGACGATGTTACTAAATGAAAATCCATTTCTCAGTTTAATATTATTCCGAAAATGGAAGGTTTCATATAATGTTTCCTGTGGTTGTGGTATATAAGGCACAGCGTTAAATAATATATACAGTGAAAATTATAGCACGGATTAATTATACATGCCCAGGCTAGTACACTAATTCTAGTTATATTAAATTATACTGCATATACAAATTAATACGATAAACGAAAATATACCGTATAACCTTAATATTGAGTTTTTCACTATTCAATAATCCTAGTTTCTCGTTCACTGTATCTGAACCAAATGACGTCATAAAGTTAAAACGAGAAAAATACGGCCGAATGATTCTGTGCCGTACTAAAAATAGGATAAACTGAGAAGACCATGTGCGGGCTGGGCTGGTGGGTTTAGTATGGTCTACCCTGGAGTCTATTAGGGTTCCCATTTTCTCTGAAACGAGTCCATTCTCGCATGTATTTTCCCAGGGGAAGTGGACCAGCGCGGCACAAGCTCACTTTATTGGACAAATTTTAGTCTTTGGCATTGGATATTGGTTTTACGCGCTCGCAGACAATATAAACAGCATTCGTGGTTTGCAACAGTGCACTCGCGTTGCAGGGACGTTGAATTAAACTTGTTTACTCACGTGGAAAGTTTAGTTTGGTCGAAGATATAGAGAACTGGAACGAGGCAGAATTTGTGCGTGAAGCAGCCATAGCTTCTTGACAAGTGGTCAGGAATATGACGTAAATGAGGAGGAGACTCGAGGCTGACGGCCACACACACACGTCAGGAGCCGAGCAAACACACTCATGGTCACTCCTTACCACACAAGGATAACAGGAATATCGGTCGGAACTCTCACTGTACACTACGACTCCCTCACCGACCTTCACCTCACATGTTATGGTAACGTGGCAACCTATATCAAGATGAGCTACACTGTTATCTTCCCTTGATTAAATATTACATACTTGGCCCATAGTAGACCTGGTGAAAACTGCTCCCACAGGCTTCGAACTACTGACCCTGAGGACAGGAGTCGAGCGTAGTATCCACTCGGCCATTACATCTTTATTTACAGAATAAAATTCATTGAATTTATCTTTCATTACGAGAATATAACTTTAGAGAGAAACTGTACATATAAATCAACAATATTTTAGCGATCAATGGTGTGTTTACCCCAGGCGTTAGAGTGTCACTCACCTGTCATGTAGTGGTTCAGTACACATGTGTGTGTGTGTGTGTGTGTGTGTGTGTGTGTGTGTGTGTGTGTGTGTGTGTGTGTAATAATACTAATAATAATAATAATTAACGGTTTATTGAAAGAGCTTGGCAGCCAAAAGGCTGAAAATATACAGTTACATATTTGGGGAATGGGTTGCGAATTACAAATAATATACAAGTAACATAAGTGACACAAATAAGACATACAGTATAATAACTTAGATGGGGAAAAGCTCAGACTACAGTTCATTTCAACATAGTGACAGTGCAAGGAGCAGCGTTTACTGGGAGTGAATACACTGATTTATTACAAGTTATTGATAATTTTTACAATGGTTGGGACTGGGCTGTTCTTATAGCGATCAGTTCGTGCACGTATGGGCTGGATGCGGTTGCGGTTGTGGTGTGTGTGTGTGTGTGTGTGTACTCTCGACAGGAACACGTTGAAATGTGTTGGGAAAAAATGCTTTAAACTATATGAATCCACCTCAATCAATTAATTACCACAATAAACAATCAGCAACACACACACACACACACACACAAAAGACGGGAGGACAGCAGATGTGTCCACCCTCCCCCAGGAAGTAAACACAGTGACAACAGCTGATGGCAATAACACAGAGTTGGACGCCGGCTGAGGTAAATATACTGAGTTAACTTGGGTACGGTAAGACAATACCACACGAAGACAATACCAGAGTTAAAACAATACCAGAGTTAAAACACTACTAGAGTTAAGACAATACCAGAGTTAAGACAGTACCAGGGACAAGACAATACCAGGGATAAGATAATGACTTCCCACCACGTTACCAAAACAATGTCTGAACTTGCTGGAGACCAAACAATATTAAGCATGTCAAAACAACAAGTAAATAAAAACAATAAATCAAGACAATACTATTAGAGTGACTCAGACGACACCTTCCTCAGTAAGCTATCGCCAACACAACCCTCTTCCTCCAACACAACCCTCTTCCTCCAACACAACAACAACATAATAATAATAATAATAATAATAATAATAATAATAATAATAATAATAATAATACAATAAAATCCACGCCTTGGTAACCCTTCATAAAAAAAAATAGTACACACCAATCCTCACCAAGACAATAAACACATCAGTCAGGTCAGTATGGGAGGAAAATATACAATGATTCCCACCCTTTAAGGTCAATATAGGATATAATACGACAATAATTCTCACCCTTAAGTTATCAGTCATGTCAGTATGGGAGGCAGCAATGATTCCTACCTCAAAGACGCTCAACTTGGTGACATAAGCAGTAAGGAAGAAGCTGGCAATGATAAACCAGAGGGACAAATTTGGTTGAGTCGAGGCCAATTCGTGCGGTGTTTGGGCTCAGGTTAGGTGTGCATATATTTGAATAACTGGCAACTGCATTAACCCCTCCTCCTCTTCCTCTCTCCTCCCCTCCTCTTAACCCTCCCTCCCCCGCTCCTCCTCCTCCTCCTCCCCCTCTTCCTCTCTCCTCTTAACCCCTCCCCCCCCCCAGCTCCTCCTCCCCACGCGTACAGAGCTGTGACTTGGAGTTAGTGTCACCGCCAGGGCCAGAAGGATGCCATAATAAATGCCTAGTGTGACCTGTAAGTGTGTTTTAATGCCTAAGTGTGAGGGGGAAGAGAGTGTATATGGGTGTAAGTTATGATCGACACACACACAAAACTACCTTTAGTTAATTTCTCCTTCCCTCAGTGACGGTGTGAGAACGCATCTAATTAGTTCAATTATTACACCACACAAGAGAGACAGGTCCAATTTGTCGTCGAGATTACAAAGGAAACTCAACACTAACTAGATGATGTGTTTTGTTATACCTGTAGCGAGAAGAGGGGTTTAAGTTACGACTCTCTGACCTGACCTAACGAGTGATGAGACAAAGAGATGAGAAGAGACGTGAGGCAGGACGCTCCAAGGGCCTTCACCACCCGCCGGAGACAGTCAGGGGTTAAAGACGCCATACGCAGACCCGGAGAGAGAGAGAGAGAGAGAGAGAGAGAGAGAGAGAGAGAGAGAGAGAGAGAGAGAGAGAGAGAGAGAGAGAGATATGCATCCTAGAAATCAATGAGAAATGAGTATTAATTACGGGTTATTGAACGAGTCATGTTTGTGTTGTGTTGGATTACATACAGATGATAATATTCCCCCAGTACTGGCAGGTTACTGTTGACAAGCTAACATACCCCAGGGAATAAAGACAGAGGTAGTACGTGTTGTTATGTAGGAGTGTGTCATGACAGTCTTGGAGGATCGTCATATGACAACAATGCTGTATTAGGTGAGTGTCATGCAGATGTGGATTAGGTGGGTGAGTCTGTCATGCGGTTGTGGATTAGGTGGGTGAGTCTGTCATGCGGTTGTGGAGTAGGTGGGTGAGTCTGTCATGGGGTTGTGGATTAGGTGGGCGAGTCTGTCAAGCGGTTGTGGATTAGGTGGGCGAGTCTGTCAAGCGGTTGTGGATTAGGTGGGTGAGTCTGTCAAGTGGTTGTGGATTAGGTGGGTGAGTCTGTCAAGTGGTTGTGGATTAGGTGGGTGAAATCTGTCATGCGCTTATTAGTTTCATGGACTAGTCTGTCATGCGATGTCAGGATAGTCATAAACAGTGTCAAGCTCCATTAAAACGCAGACAAAAATGGGGTTACTGGCACACTGGCGAGGAACACACGTGCTGGGGAATGGTGGCTGCCTCTCACACCCTGCAGGGAAAGTTTAAGAGTTTTCCAAGACCGCAAGACCAGGTTATTATACCATGGTGTCAACGGGATACTCCTCAGCACAACGTGGAGTTTTTCTCTCTGTAAGGGAGAAGTGAGCTGGAGTAAGATGTCTTGTACCGTATGTTGGTTAATTATTTTATTCCTCGTTAAGATGGCGGATGTGATTCTTTCATTGCTAGTATTCTTCTGTAGTTTTCATCAAAATTTATCCTCTTCCTCTCTTTATTTTCTTGTTTCAGTTCCTGTATGAGGGAGAAAAAGTTGCTCTTGATCTGAGAGTTAACACGAGCATTGGGTTGAGCGGCTGTGATCATACATGTTATCTTAATGCTCGTGATATCTTCAATAGGGTGGTGAAGATATAATAGTACCCCCCCCCCCTCTCTGTTCACCTTTCTCTCTCTATAACCCGAACCTCAATAGTCTTCGTTCAGTAACTTAAGAAGGCTGGTATGAATCACAAATACACTTGTTGTGGTACTTCATGTTTTTACGATAATTGTACTCGTATACAGTATGTCCGCTCATGGCCAAGATGCGACCGAATTTGGGCTCAATGTTTTCTCTCGGTCAGTTTCAAGTGGGATTATAAGGAGCTGATTCTATAACATCTGTATCTTCACAAATAAATAATGGTAAATAATATCATGAATTAAACCAACAGAATATGTCGTATTCAGCGTAGAACTTTAACGAATTTTGTTGGTTTATAAAGCAAATGGAAGGTGGTTATAATAATAGTGCCTGTTGATAATTAAGAAGTGTAAAATTAATTTAAACTTCTCAATTCTCGACAAATATAAAACTTAACGATTGTGTTGCTTCACATGGATGACCACACCTTAATAACTTGGACCGGGGAGCGGGGGGGAGGGGGCGCCTTTCTCCCGACCAAAACAAAGAGGAGTTACTTTTAATACATCGTCATTCTACCAGGTGGAGAATTTTGGCTGATAAATTACGTCTAGAGGACAGCAAACTTATTAGAAGAGATAATATAACGAAGCACATCTTGAGAAAACGAGAGAAAATGGTGATCAGAGACGTTAATAGAAAATGTACAAAGAGTATATAGCAAGGGGGAACTATGTTATATTCGTATCGATCAATCTCTTTTACCATTTCAACGTAAAACTCAGACTTTCCACTTTATATCTTCACTAATCAGCCATATTAAGTTAATTACATAATAGTTACAAAGTTCTACAATAACATAATTAATAAAAAAAATCATATCAGTGTAGCATAGTTACCCATGACTTATATTATGCCAGTGTTACGTTTTCTCTGACAGTCCAGGCGGCGTCTGCTTTGTGCCACCTGTACCGTAAACTCGCCCTCGGCCCCATCTCTTACACCCAACCCTCAGATGACAGACTGGTGGTGGATTTAAGATAACGTGTACGTCAAGACTCCCTGGGTCCTCCTGAGAGCGTAATACAAGAGTGGTTTTCTATCTATGGCTGACGAGTCGACCATGATACAACTCTTACCGTCCCCAGCAGTCTTACCATTCAGGCCCTTGTTATCGTTTACTATTTCCAGGTCTTTGTTATCGTTTACTATTTCCAGGTCCTTGATATCGTTTACTATTTCCAGGTCCTTGATATTGTTTACTATTTCCAGGTTCACGATAACAGAAGATTATAAGGAGGGAGATATTTTACTTTAGTGTTATACTGATCAAAGTTCATATATGCTATAGAAGGTAAGATTATTGAATGTTTTTGCCAGTTATCTTGCTATATCCTGCTTTTGTTATCGTGTAATAGGCTGGTTTTGTTATCTTGTTATATCCTGCTTTTATCTTGCTATATCCAGCTTTTGTTACCTTGCTATATCCAATTATGTTATCTTGGTTTATAGCGATTACTGTGGAAGGGACAGAAGGAGAGGGGGGGGGGGGGAGAGGAGAATGGGACGGGGTAAAAGAGGGAGCCACCATTCCTCAGTACAAGATTGACCTCACCTGTGTCACTCTTCCCTCAAACTGGTCAGGTCCTCACCTCTGCCCATGATGGTAAGTTGACTCCCCTCGCTGGCCAGGTCGCACACACCTGTAGAAGAAGAGGAACTAAGGTCAGAGGGATTAACAAGGTCACAGAGATTAACTTAGGGATTATACGTTACTTGATGAAATTATTAAAAAAAATTATATATATATATATATATATATATATATATATTTTGACACCAATTAACTTATTAAAATACACTCATTAGAATAGTTTTGGTTAGGTTAGGTTAGGTTAGAGAAGGGAGCTGGGTAGATAGGGAGGTGGGGTAGTTATGAGGAGAGGTGGGGTAGGTAGAAGGGAAGGTGGGGTAGATAGGGGTGGAGTTGGGGAGGTAGGTGAGGTGAGGTGAGGTGAGGTGGGTAGGTAGGAGGTGAGGTGGGGTAGATAGGGAGGTGGGGTAGATAGGGGTGGAGGTGGGGTAGGTAGGAGGGGAGGTGGGGTAGATAGGGAGGTGAGGTGGGGTAGGTAGGAGGGGAGGTGGGGTAGGTAGGAGGGGAGGTGGGGTAGGTAGGAGGGGAGGTAGGATAGGTAGGGGTGGAGGAGGGGAGGTAGTAAGAGAAGGAGTGTAGTAGTTGATCTGTAACAATACCTACTCCTCCTCTCTCATTCATGCATTCAACAAGTGAGGCGCCGGGACAGTGAGAGTGCATGACAATACAGCCACTTCCTCCCTCCACCTCCTTCCCTCCTCCCTCCACCTCCTTCCCTCCTCCCTCCACCTGCCCCCCCCCTTCTTCTTCACTCCCCTGATCCACCCAATCCCTCAACCTCCACCCTCTTCTATCTCACCTACTCCACCTCCTCCTCCACCTCTCCCACTCCACCTCCCGCCACAACACTAACAACTAACCACACGAAAGAAGGAGTTTGTGAGGTGAAACGGGAAGGAAGAAGATGAGTAGAGAGAGAGGAAGAATAATTACAGAAGGTGGAAGGAGAGGAGGGAGGGAGTTGTCCGGTAGAGCCTCCGTTGTGGGCCTGTTGACCTGTTAGGGAGGGAAACGGTGCATGGTGGTCAGGCAACCTTGCATGAGTCGTCCCGAGTGGCAGACCTGTTGCATGCTGAGTGTGGGAGTGGTGGATGGTGGTGGTGGTGGAGGGTGGTGGTGGTGGAGGGTGGTGGTGGGGGGGGGTGGTGGAGGTGGTAAGGGGGGGGTTGGTGGAGGTGGTAAGGGGGGGGGTTGGTGGAGGTGGTAAGGGGGGGGGTTGGTGGAGGTGGTAAGGGGGGGGGGGGTTGGTGGAGGTGGTAAGGGGGGGGGGTTGGTGGAGGTGGTAAGTTGGGGGGGGGTTGGTGGAGGTGGTAAGTTGGGGGGGGTTGGTGGAGGTGGTAAGGGGGGGGGTTGGTGGTGGTGGGGGAGGGTTGGTGGTGGTGGGGGAGGGTTGGTGGTGGTGGGGAAGGGTTGGTGGTGGTGGTGGGGTGGCGCGCGCGCACGCGACACACACACACACACACACACACACACACACACACACACACACACACACACACACCTCTACACAATCCTCATAAATCCTCACACCACAAGGCACATTAATCCCGTAGGAGGTCTGTATGATACTTTAAATCCCTGACAAATCCCTACAGTGAACATATATTACGGGGAATCCCTTTCTCACACTTGAAATCTCTACCACCCTCCTTCCCTCCCTCCTTCACTCTCTGTCTACCTCTCTCCTTCCTCCTCCTTCCCTTCCCTCCCATCCTTCACTCTCTGTCTACCTCTCTCCTTCCTCCTCCTTCCCTTCCCTCCCATCCTTCACTCACTTCCTACCTCTCTACCTACTTCCCTCCCTCACTACTCTAGCAACCACCACTACCACCACACGAAATAACTACTACTACCACCATTAAAAACATCCACCACTACCACCATTTTAAACAACTACCACTACCACCATTTTAAACAACCACCACTACCACCATTTTAAACAACTATCACTACCACCATTTTAAACAACTACCACTACCACCATTTTAAACAACCACCACTACCACCATTTTAAACAACCACCACTACCACCATTTTAAACAACTACCACTACCACCATTCTCCCCCAGGGCCGTCCTTCCCACCAGAAACTCTTAATTTGCAGCCATAAATTTAGAAAGTAAATCCTGTGTGTTGAATCATACGTGGCGGCCTGCCTCTGTTCTCCCTGCTTGCCTGCCCCTGTCTACCTCTGTCTTCCATCCCTGACTGCCTCTGTCTTCTCTTCCCTGCCTGATTTTGTTCTCCCTCCCTGCCTGCCTCCTCCCCTGTCTCTGCCTCGCCCCGTACCTGCCTCAGTGTACACAAGAGCAACATACCTCCCGTCTTAACATGTGTCTACGATAAACAAGATGAAGAGGTTTAATTACACACAGAACTCTTACCTTCAACACTGTCTTGAAATTTGTCTTATATCAAATTTTTTTTTTAAAGAATAAATATAAAGTAATTATCGTATTTTAGTTCTGAATTCGTATTTTAGTAAGCTAAAAAAAATACTATTTAGTTCTGTAATAAAGCAAAAATATTAATGTGCTATTTTTAAGCCACCGTTTAAAGCTCTTTGAAACATTTAAGTGGGAATTAAAAACAGGTTTCTAATTCCGACATATTTCAGTTTTTTAGTATAATTTTAATCAAGTTCTTAGCTCGTTTGTTTAGTTAATTTCCTGCACCTAACCCAACCTAACCTAACCTAACCCAACCCGACCCAAACCAACCTAACCTAACCTAACCCAACCCGACCCAAACCAACCTATATCTCATGAATCAAATCCCTTAAATAAATAATTATAGAACAAAATATTTCTTTAATACAATATAACGGTAGAAAATATTATACTTTTCATTATACTGTACCGGTAAAATGCTAATTAAATGTTGAGGTTTAAAACATTAAGGGGGGAAATAATATTGATCTAAAATGAAGGAAAGTCACCTTACTGTTGCTTTCGATTTACTGAAATTTAAACTCTAAAGGCAATTACGCTTTAGGTCCAATTTCCAGTGTGAGTTGGTGTGTGTGTAGAGAGAGAGAGAGAGAGAGAGGGAGAGAGAGAGAATACTCTACGGTATCTGCTGCTACACTTTCAACTGTTTATTATAATCAACCAACTAAGTAATCAACCAACTAAGTAATCAACCAACAAAGTAATCAACCAACAAAGTAATCAACCAACTAAGTACTCAACCAACTAAGTAATCAATCAACAAAGTAATCAACCAACTAAGTAATCAACCAACTAAGTAATCAACCAACAAAGTAATCAACCAACTAAGTAATCAACCAACTAAGTAATCAACCAACTACGTACTCAACCAACTAAGTAATCAACCAACAAAGTAATCAACCAACTAAGTAATCAACCAACAAAGTAATCAACCAAATAAATAATGGTTAAGTTCCCCGATATCCGAAGAAAATCTCCCTAAAATGAGAAGAAAAAAATCCGGCTAATCCCCCAATATCCGGTACTGTAATCTTTAAAAACAATCCAGTTAATTCAATCAGGTTTTAGCCAGGGCTGTGGAGTCGGAGTCGAGGAGTCGGAGGAAATTTCGGCTTGTGGAGTCGGAGTCGGTAAAATTGTCCAGACTCCGACTCCGACTGAAGCTATTCTGTTCCTAAGAACAAATATATGAACTCAGGCATATTCATTGCAGTGATTCCACTGATCCCACTAATTTTCTTAAATTATTAAAAGAATTTATTTCCATTTTATAAGCATTATTATGAATTTATTGTAGCAGGCACAGTATAGCACTATAATTTTGGACGATAGTCTCTTCTTTACCATTTGAAATTTTGAATTATATCAAATTTTGTTTCGTTGAAAACTGCACAGAGGCTCTCAGCTACAAAACAATTAGCTACAACCTGTTTTTGGTGAGATTAAGGCAAATTTAATTTAATAACTTAATCATGTAAGGTTTATCCATTTTCCTTAAAAAGGTATTCATTTCTTTAATGTACATAAATATATAACTTTACTTTAAAAGGAATTGTAGGATCATCATTTAGATCCACATCAGATTATGAGCTTAAACAAAATTCATATGCTGAGATCGAACTTTTAGATATACATGTAAATGGTGTTTTCTAGTTAATATCTTGAATTCTTAATAAATTTATTTTTCTTTTGATTGAAACTTTGAAAGTCAAGCCTATCATCTTTTTGTAGTTCTTAAATATCGTCCAGATCATTAATAAAGCTGTAGCAGGAGAGCCACGGTGTTTTAATTTTTACCTATGCAGGTTACAATTAGCATTAGCATTGCAAAAGTAATTAAAATATTCAAAAAATCATTTGAACATTTTCTAAAAGCCATTTGAACAAGTTATAATCAAGATATCAAATTTTGGTTAACAGATCCTTAAGCAGCACATTCAGGAGTACCTATATTGAAATTTTGAACAAAATCCATTTTTTGGCCGAAATGACAAAAATTGTAAGTCTAAAGCCTTAAAGAATTTTTGGCCAAAAATACGTTTTCTCTCTGAACAAAAATTTAATGTGCCTAACTATTTAAGTACATCCAGAATAATACACAAGCACCAAGAAATGACCTCGAAAACCCATAAGTGGCGAGTAATTAGCATTGCAAAAGTAATTAAAATATTCTAAAAATCATTTGAACATTTTCTAAAAGCCATTTGAACAAGTTATAATCAAGATATCAAATTTTGGTTAACAGATCCTTAAGCAGCACATTCAGGAGTACCTATACTGAAATTTTGAACAAAATCCATTTTTTGGCCGAAATGACGAAAATTGTAAGTCTAAAGCCTTAAAGGATTTTTGGCCAAAAATACGTTTTCTCTCTGAACTAAAATTTAATGTGCCTAACTATTTAAGTACATCCAGAATAATACACAAGCACCAAGAAATGACCTCGAAAACCCATAAGTGGCGAGTAATTAGCATTGCAAAAGTAATTAAAATATTCTAAAAATCATTTGAACATTTTCTAAAAGCCATTTGAACAAGTTATAATCAAGATATCAAATTTTGGTTAGCAGATCCTTAAGCAGCACATTCAGGAGTACCTATACTGAAATTTTGAACAAAATCCATTTTTTGGCCGAAATGACGAAAATTGTAAGTCTAAAGCCTTAAAGGATTTTTGGCCAAAAATACGTTTTCTCTCTGAACTAAAATTTAATGTGCCTAACTATTTAAGTACATCGAGAATAATACACAAGCACCAAGAAATGACCTCGAAAACCCATAAGTGGCGAGTAATTAGCATTGCAAAAGTAATTAAAATATTCTAAAAATCATTTGAACATTTTCTAAAAGCCATTTGAACAAGTTATAATCAAGATATCAAATTTTGGTTAACAGATCCTTAAGCAGCACATTCAGGAGTACCTATACTGAAATTTTGAACAAAATCCATTTTTTGGCCGAAATGACGAAAATTGTAAGTCTAAAGCCTTAAAGGATTTTTGGCCAAAAATACGTTTTCTCTCTGAACTAAAATTTAATGTGCCTAACTATTTAAGTACATCCAGAATAATACACAAGCACCAAGAAATGACCTCGAAAACCCATAAGTGGCGAGTAATTAGCATTGCAAAAGTAATTAAAATATTCTAAAAATCATTTGAACATTTTCTAAAAGCCATTTGAACAAGTTATAATCAAGATATCAAATTTTGGTTAACAGATCCTTAAGCAGCACATTCAGGAGTACCTATACTGAAATTTTGAACAAAATCCATTTTTTGGCCGAAATGACGAAAATTGTAAGTCTAAAGCCTTAAAGGATTTTTGGCCAAAAATACGTTTTCTCTCTGAACTAAAATTTAATGTGCCTAACTATTTAAGTACATCCAGAATAATACACAAGCACCAAGAAATGACCTCGAAAACCCATAAGTGGCGAGTAATTAGCATTGCAAAAGTAATTAAAATATTCTAAAAATCATTTGAACATTTTCTAAAAGCCATTTGAACAAGTTATAATCAAGATATCAAATTTTGGTTAACAGATCCTGAAGCAGCACATTCAGGAGTACCTATACTGAAATTTTGAACAAAATCCATTTTTTGGCCGAAATGACAAAAATTGTAAGTCTAAAGCCTTAAAGGATTTTTGGCCAAAAATACGTTTTCTCTCTGAACTAAAATTTAATGTGCCTAACTATTTAAGTACATCCAGAATAATACACAAGCACCAAGAAATGACCTCGAAAACCCATAAGTGGCGAGTAATTAGCATTGCAAAAGTAATTAAAATATTCTAAAAATCATTTGAACATTTTCTAAAAGCCATTTGAACAAGTTATAATCAAGATATCAAATTTTGGTTAACAGATCCTTAAGCAGCACATTCAGGAGTACCTATACTGAAATTTTGAACAAAATCCATTTTTTGGCCGAAATGACGAAAATTGTAAGTCTAAAGCCTTAAAGGATTTTTGGCCAAAAATACGTTTTCTCTCTGAACTAAAATTTAATGTGCCTAACTATTTAAGTACATCCAGAATAATACACAAGCACCAAGAAATGACCTCGAAAACCCATAAGTGGCGAGTAATTAGCATTGCAAAAGTAATTAAAATATTCTAAAAATCATTTGAACATTTTCTAAAAGCCATTTGAACAAGTTATAATCAAGATATCAAATTTTGGTTAACAGATCCTGAAGCAGCACATTCAGGAGTACCTATACTGAAATTTTGAACAAAATCCATTTTTTGGCCGAAATGACAAAAATTGTAAGTCTAAAGCCTTAAAGGATTTTTGGCCAAAAATACGTTTTCTCTCTGAACTAAAATTTAATGTGCCTAACTATTTAAGTACATCCAGAATAATACACAAGCACCAAGAAATGACCTCGAAAACCCATAAGTGGCGAGTAATTAGCATTGCAAAAGTAATTAAAATATTCTAAAAATCATTTGAACATTTTCTAAAAGCCATTTGAACAAGTTATAATCAAGATATCAAATTTTGGTTAACAGATCCTTAAGCAGCACATTCAGGAGTACCTATACTGAAATTTTGAACAAAATCCATTTTTTGGCCGAAATGACGAAAATTGTAAGTCTAAAGCCTTAAAGGATTTTTGGCCAAAATACGTTTTCTCTCTGAACTAAAATTTAATGTGCCTAACTATTTAAGTACATCCAGAATAATACACAAGCACCAAGAAATGACCTCGAAAACCCATAAGTGGCGAGTAATTAGCATTGCAAAAGTAATTAAAATATTCTAAAAATCATTTGAACATTTTCTAAAAGCCATTTGAACAAGTTATAATCAAGATATCAAATTTTGGTTAACAGATCCTTAAGCAGCACATTCAGGAGTACCTATACTGAAATTTTGAACAAAATCCATTTTTTGGCCGAAATGACGAAAATTGTAAGTCTAAAGCCTTAAAGGATTTTTGGCCAAAAATACTTTTTCTCTCTGAACTAAAATTTAATGTGCCTAACTATTTAAGTACATCCAGAATAATACACAAGCACCAAGAAATGACCTCGAAAACCCATAAGTGGCGAGTAATTAGCATTGCAAAAGTAATTAAAATATTCTAAAAATCATTTGAACATTTTCTAAAAGCCATTTGAACAAGTTATAATCAAGATATCAAATTTTGGTTAACAGATCCTTAAGCAGCACATTCAGGAGTACCTATACTGAAATTTTGAACAAAATCCATTTTTTGGCCGAAATGACAAAAATTGTAAGTCTAAAGCCTTAAAGGATTTTTGGCCAAAAATACGTTTTCTCTCTGAACTAAAATTTAATGTGCCTAACTATTTAAGTACATCCAGAATAATACACAAGCACCAAGAAATGACCTCGAAAACCCATAAGTGGCGAGTAATTAGCATTGCAAAAGTAATTAAAATATTCTAAAAATCATTTGAACATTTTCTAAAAGCCATTTGAACAAGTTATAATCAAGATATCAAATTTTGGTTAACAGATCCTTAAGCAGCACATTCAGGAGTACCTATACTGAAATTTTGAACAAAATCCATTTTTTGGCCGAAATGACGAAAATTGTAAGTCTAAAGCCTTAAAGGATTTTTGGCCAAAAATACGTTTTCTCTCTGAACTAAAATTTAATGTGCCTAACTATTTAAGTACATCCAGAATAATACACAAGCACCAAGAAATGACCTCGAAAACCCATAAGTGGCGAGTAATTAGCATTGCAAAAGTAATTAAAATATTCTAAAAATCATTTGAACATTTTCTAAAAGCCATTTGAACAAGTTATAATCAAGATATCAAATTTTGGTTAACAGATCCTTAAGCAGCACATTCAGGAGTACCTATACTGAAATTTTGAACAAAATCCATTTTTTGGCCGAAATGACGAAAATTGTAAGTCTAAAGCCTTAAAGGATTTTTGGCCAAAAATACGTTTTCTCTCTGAACTAAAATTTAATGTGCCTAACTATTTAAGTACATCCAGAATAATACACAAGCACCAAGAAATGACCTCGAAAACCCATAAGTGGCGAGTAATTAGCATTGCAAAAGTAATTAAAATATTCTAAAAATCATTTGAACATTTTCTAAAAGCCATTTGAACAAGTTATAATCAAGATATCAAATTTTGGTTAACAGATCCTTAAGCAGCACATTCAGGAGTACCTATACTGAAATTTTGAACAAAATCCATTTTTTGGCCGAAATGACGAAAATTGTAAGTCTAAAGCCTTAAAGGATTTTTGGCCAAAAATACGTTTTCTCTCTGAACTAAAATTTAATGTGCCTAACTATTTAAGTACATCCAGAATAATACACAAGCACCAAGAAATGACCTCGAAAACCCATAAGTGGCGAGTAATTAGCATTGCAAAAGTAATTAAAATATTCTAAAAATCATTTGAACATTTTCTAAAAGCCATTTGAACAAGTTATAATCAAGATATCAAATTTTGGTTAACAGATCCTTAAGCAGCACATTCAGGAGTACCTATACTGAAATTTTGAACAAAATCCATTTTTTGGCCGAAATGACGAAAATTGTAAGTCTAAAGCCTTAAAGGATTTTTGGCCAAAAATACGTTTTCTCTCTGAACTAAAATTTAATGTGCCTAACTATTTAAGTACATCCAGAATAATACACAAGCACCAAGAAATGACCTCGAAAACCCATAAGTGGCGAGTAATTAGCATTGCAAAAGTAATTAAAATATTCTAAAAATCATTTGAACATTTTCTAAAAGCCATTTGAACAAGTTATAATCAAGATATCAAATTTTGGTTAACAGATCCTTAAGCAGCACATTCAGGAGTACCTATACTGAAATTTTGAACAAAATCCATTTTTTGGCCGAAATGACAAAAATTGTAAGTCTAAAGCCTTAAAGGATTTTTGGCCAAAAATACGTTTTCTCTCTGAACTAAAATTTAATGTGCCTAACTATTTAAGTACATCCAGAATAATACACAAGCACCAAGAAATGACCTCGAAAACCCATAAGTGGCGAGTAATTAGCATTGCAAAAGTAATTAAAATATTCTAAAAATCATTTGAACATTTTCTAAAAGCCATTTGAACAAGTTATAATCAAGATATCAAATTTTGGTTAACAGATCCTTAAGCAGCACATTCAGGAGTACCTATACTGAAATTTTGAACAAAATCCATTTTTTGGCCGAAATGACGAAAATTGTAAGTCTAAAGCCTTAAAGGATTTTTGGCCAAAAATACTTTTTCTCTCTGAACTAAAATTTAATGTGCCTAACTATTTAAGTACATCCAGAATAATACACAAGCACCAAGAAATGACCTCGAAAACCCATAAGTGGCGAGTAATTAGCATTGCAAAAGTAATTAAAATATTCTAAAAATCATTTGAACATTTTCTAAAAGCCATTTGAACAAGTTATAATCAAGATATCAAATTTTGGTTAACAGATCCTTAAGCAGCACATTCAGGAGTACCTATACTGAAATTTTGAACAAAATCCATTTTTTGGCCGAAATGACGAAAATTGTAAGTCTAAAGCCTTAAAGGATTTTTGGCCAAAAATACGTTTTCTCTCTGAACTAAAATTTAATGTGCCTAACTATTTAAGTACATCCAGAATAATACACAAGCACCAAGAAATGACCTCGAAAACCCATAAGTGGCGAGTAATTAGCATTGCAAAAGTAATTAAAATATTCTAAAAATCATTTGAACATTTTCTAAAAGCCATTTGAACAAGTTATAATCAAGATATCAAATTTTGGTTAACAGATCCTTAAGCAGCACATTCAGGAGTACCTATACTGAAATTTTGAACAAAATCCATTTTTTGGCCGAAATGACGAAAATTGTAAGTCTAAAGCCTTAAAGGATTTTTGGCCAAA
>CAUDMG010003558.1:0-41577 GCA_958450375.1 Homarus gammarus | reverse complement strand
AACTTTGTCAAAGTCAAAGTTGTTAGGGATTTCTGGCCTCTTCGCCGTTAGGCTATTTCGGCCGAAGCTGATTGGTTGGACTTCTTTTTTCTCTTTGTTCTTCTTTTAGTTTTTACTTTCCATTCTTCTACTTGTTCTTCGTCTTCTTCTTTTTGGTCTTGTTCTGTCTGGTCTTCTATAATATTATCAGGTTCTTCATTGTTCATATCTTGATTGTTCTTTTCTTGTTCGTTTTTGTCTTGTTTGTTCTTTTCTTGTTTGTTTTGGTCTTGGTTGTTTTTTTCTCGAGTCTTGACTGCAAGGAGAGCCTCCCTGTAAGTCAATTTTTCCTTAGCCCGCAGCCTGGCCACCCTGCACTCCTCCCTCCACTTGGGACAAAGCCGGTCGGAGGAGGAGTGAGGGCCACCACAAGCCGCGCACTTCTTAACGGCCGCCTGGCAGTCAGCGTCGGTGTGGCCGGGTGCCCCACAGCTAGAGCACACCTTGGGAGCGCGACACTTCCTCGCCAGATGGCCATATTTCTGGCAATTGTAGCAACGAGTGGGTTTTGGCTGTTGAGGTTTCACTGGGATTTTCTCCCAACCCAGTATAACGGAGCTAGGAAGTTCCTTAGGAGAACCAACCAGGGCAGTTGTGCTGGTCAGCTTCCTAAGTACTGCGAGCTGATCTCCAATCAGCTCGCCAAGTTCGTCTCTTTCGAGATACTCAATTTCAGAGTGGGAAATGACTCCCAAAACCAAGTTATCCTGAAGTAGGACGTCAAACATGACGTCGACTCCATTGATGATCGTTCGGTGGGGTAATTTGTGGGCCTGCCCCCATTCCTCGAACGTGATGACAAGGGTACCACCGCTACTCCGGACGACCCCTGTCACCCCCTTTAGTCCAATGTGGTCAAAAAAATCTTTAATCACAAGAAGATTGAGTTTCTTGCGCGAAGGGTGCTCGACCGGAATCAGTCTCACAACCTTCGCCTGGGCTAGGGTGATCATGATCATGGTCACGCGGTACCTCGGGGGGGGGGGGGGGAGGATCGGGGAGCCGGGAGAACCAACCTCGCCGAGGTTCAGGTCTCAAGTGAAAAAAAAAAAAAAAAAAACTTTGTCAAAGTTGTTAGGGATTTCTGGCCTCTTCGCCATTAGGCTATTTCGGCCGGAGCTGATGTTTTCTTTCTTCTTCTAATCTTGCTCTTCTTTTTTGCTACAACTAATCTGATGTTCTTGTTTCTTCTTTTCTTGTTATTCTTGTGTTCTTCTTGTTCTTGGTATTTTGGTTAGTTCTTTCTTCTTGTTGTTTTTTATTGGGGATGAATTATGGTATGCATGAGTGATATGATGGTGATTTACTGACAAACCAGATGAAATGGCTTGTCAGGTCGTTTCTCTGTGATTTTTTTTTTTTTTTTTTTTTTTTTTTTTTTTTTTTTTAAAGTCTTTTGTAGCCCGTGTCTTTTTGTTTGAATATGTGTTGGTGGGTGTCAGTTCTGACCTCACTAGGGGAAAGGTCACGGCAGGGTTAGCTCCGGAGGGATAATTATCAGATATGGCCAGAGCAAGGTGCGGTCTTGGGTATGAGAGTTTGGTGACCAAACTGGAGTGGTCCACTGAAGAATTGGCGAAGGTCAAGTTGGAGAACTTGAAATTAAGGGAAGAGCTGGCGATGTTAAAAGGAGAGGCTGGACGAGTAAAGCCAGTGGCTGACGAAAAATCAAGCGAGTGGAAAATTGTGAGTAGTGGGAAGACAAAGCTTTTGGTGAAGAAGCACACCAAGGATACGACAACAACGACAACAACAGCTAAGTGTACCAACCCGTTCAGTCCCTTGATAGACGAATTGGACGTTAGTACAGTCAGGGACAGGGATGACAAGGAAGGTATAAAAACTTTAATTGTTGGTGACTCACAGGTAAGGTACATGGACAGGGCCTTTTGTGGTAAAAACAAAAATAGGATGAGGGTGTGTTTGCCAGGAGCTGGGGTGGGGGATATAATTGACAGGATGGACAATATCTTGTCTGGTAATGGGAACAAACCCATTATCTGCCTCAGTGCAGGAGGCAATGATATTGGCCGGTGTAGGAGCGAGGAGCTTCTTGATAAGTTCAAGGCAGCCATAGATCGTATTAGGACTAAGGGAGGGATCCCTATCATATGCGGTGTCCTGCCTAGAAGGAGAGTTGGCAGTGAATGGTTGTCAAGGGCGGTTGGTGTTAACGACCGTCTTGACAGATATTGCAAGTCAATATCAGTCCCATTCATTGACAACTGGGACAACTTCTATGGCAGAAGGGACCTTTATGCTAGGGATGGGGTGCACCTGTCTAGGGATGGAGTAGCAACCCTGGCTGGGGCTCTAGAGGGGGCAGTTCAAAAGATATCGAAGTCTTTAAACTGCTAAGAGAACATAGGGGCACGGGGGTGGAGGAGACTGCAGTGGGAGCGGGTAAAAAAGGCGAAAGATTACAGGGAAATAGTGTTAGGAATGATGACATAACTAAATTAGACAGGGAGTTTAAAACTAAACGCGGTAAGGGAAGGACTCAGAACACGACTAACTTAAATGTATATTACGCGAACAGTAGAAGTATGAGAAACAAAATGGATGATATTAGGGCCTTGGTATGTACAGAAGAAATCGATATAATTGCATTCACTGAAACATGGATCAACCTAGACACACGTGAATTACCAGTCGAATACCAAACTGCGGGTTACAAACTGTTCCATACCGATAGGCAGACCAGGAAAGGAGGCGGAGTAGCAATCTATGTTAGGGATAATCTGAAGTGTGAAATAAATAAGGAAATAAAAACTGAGAGGAATACAGAAACAATTTGGATAGAATTAAGCGACGGTCGGGAAAAATTAATCACAGGAGTAATATATAGACCCCCCAATCTTGACAGAGTCAATGAGCGACTTATCTGGGATGAAATGCGCAGGGCTTCCATACACAACAAAGTCTGTATAGTAGGCGACTTTAACCTTGGCCAAATAGATTGGACCGACCTTACGGGAAACTCAGAATCAGAGGATTTTCTCGAGACGATCCAGGACTGTTTCCTAAGTCAACATATAACCGAACCCACACGGGGTAATAATATATTGGATTTAGTTTTGTCAAACACAGAAAACCTCATTAGCAATGTCGAGGTAGGGAACGAACTTGCAAACAGCGATCACAAAGAAATTCGATTCCAGTTAGATTTTCAGGGCAGACGTAAGGAAAATTCCACTAAAGTACCAGATTTCAGAAGGGCAAACTTTGACAGTTTAAAGAGGCAGCTAAGAGAGGGGGTGTCGCGCTTGGCCGTGAACCTGACAGATGACACCGACCTGATAACGAGATCTGAGATTGCCGAGTTCCACGACAATTTAAATAGTGAGTTACTTAATGCACAAAGGCAGAACATACCATACAAAAAACTCAGATCAAACAACAATGACCCTAAATGGATAAATAATTATTTAAAGAACATCATTGGCCAAAGGAAGGCTATAGGTAGAAGGATAAATCGTGGTGAAATTCACCTCCGGGACTATTATAGGGTATTGGCGAGTAGGGTTAAAACCGAGATAAGGAAAGCAAAGAGGAATAATGAGGTAAGGATAGCAAGGGAGGCAAAGACAAACCCCAAAGGATTCTACCAAATGTACCAAACTAAAACACGAGAAAAGATTGGACCAATACGGTCAGACTCCGGCGAGCTCACTGATAACGACGGAGAAATGAGCAATAATTTGAATAAATATTTTTCAACAGTTTTCACCAGCGAAAATTTAAACATGATACCCGAGGCACCGACTCTATTCAGAGATAGTGAAGAAAACAAATTAAGTGAGATAGTAGTGACTAGTAACGATGTTAGTAAGCAAATAGACAAACTAAAGCCTAATAAGTCACCTGGTCCCGATGAGATATTTGCCAGAGTATTAAAGGAATGTAAGGAAGAGCTTAGTATGCCCTTAGCAAAGTTGTTTAACATGTCCTTAAAAACAGGTGTAGTACCAGAATCCTGGAGGATAGCAAATGTAATACCGATCTTCAAGAAGGGGGATAGATCACTATCCTCTAACTACCGCCCAATCAGTCTAACATCAATAGTAGGCAAATTACTGGAAGCAATCATTTCAAACTCTATTCGAAATCACCTGGAGAAGCACAGATTGATCAATGATTCCCAGCATGGCTTCACAAGCGGACGTTCTTGCCTAACTAATCTATTAACATTCTTTTCATCAGTTTTCGAATCAGTGGACGAGGGGCACAATTATGATGTGGTATATCTCGACTTTAGCAAAGCCTTCGACAGAGTACCCCACGAAAGACTAATTAGAAAGGTAGAAGCTCATGGCATCAAAGGTGACATCCTTAAATGGATTAGGGCGTGGTTACAGGACAGGAAACAGCGAGTGAGCATTAACGGCACTAAGTCCCATTGGAGCAACGTCACAAGTGGAGTTCCCCAAGGCTCAGTACTTGGACCATTATTGTTTATTATATACATAAACGACATAGATATCGGCATAGACAGCAACATAAGTAAATTTGCTGATGATACTAAAATAGGACGTGTTATCAAATCTGACGAGGACTCGGCAAAACTACAGGAGGATCTAAACAAATTTTTCGAATGGTCTGAAAAATGGCAGATGAAATTCAACATTGACAAATGTAAAGTACTCAGTATAGGGAATGTAAACAGGGAAACCAGATACCAGATGAACAACGATGCCATAGAGAAATCCGACTGCGAGAGAGATTTAGGAGTAATGATAAGTAGGAACCTTAAGCCAAGTAAACAATGTGTTTTTGCTCGTAACAAGGCTAATAAAGTACTTGGGTTCATACAAAGGAGTGTTAGCTACAAGACTAGCGAGGTCATCCTAAAACTGTATCTTGCTCTTGTGAGACCACACCTGGATTACGCAGTCCAGTTCTGGTCACCGTATTACAGAATGGATATAGAATCCTTGGAAAGAATCCAGAGGAGAATGACAAGACTAATCCCGGGTATCAGGAACCTTGAGTATAGAGACAGGTTAAAGCATCTTAATTTGCACTCCCTTGAGAGACGTAGAGCGAGGGGCGACCTGATAGAGGTGTATAAATGGAAGGCAGGGCTAAACAAAGGGGACATTACAAAGGTACTCAAATTATCCAACCAGGAGCGAACTCGTAACAATGGTTTTAAATTGGACAAATTTAGATTTAGGCGTGAAATAGGTAAACACTGGTTTGGAAACAGAGTAGTGGATGAATGGAACAAGTTACCAAATATCATCATTAACTCGAATACGCTGAATTGCTTCAAACATAGGTTGGATGCTCATATGAGCAATAGGGGTTGGGTGTAAACGGGACTGCCCAGTATGGGCCAATAGGCCCGCTGCAGTTTCCTCCATTCTTATGTTCTTATAAGGTTTGTGATGTGTTTCTCATGTTGTATGTTTTAATTTTGTTTTATTCATTTTTATTTTCTTTAGGCATGGTTGTATACATATAATAGATATAAAAAGAGTTCATGCGTGTGTCAATCATAGCATGCCGATAAGATGGGTCTCCTTGAGGAAGGTTATTACAACGTCACTGATGGTGACATCATCTTGCAATAGGTTGGGTACAGTCAGCACGAAGCCTTGCTCGGCAGCTAGGATAACCAGCTGCCGGCGCTCTGGTTCGTACTGGCTGCACTCAGTCAGAATATGTTTGATGGAGAGAGTTTGGTTGCAAGTGGAACAGATGGGTGGAAAGGACTGATCAAGGTAGGCCCCTAGGTGGGTCAGATAGGTGCAGTTCAGCCTAAGTCTGGCGAGAACGACCTCTTCCCTCCTATTCTTCCTGTATGCTGAGGGCCAGTTACCTATGTTAGGCTTCCAGGTGTTGTGGAGATTTAGCCTAGTCCAATCATGTTGCCACTTTTCAAATGTATATGTCTTCCCCAAGGAGAGACACGACTGAGTCTCCCAGGGCACATTAGTTGTCTCCCCGAGACCCACAGTCGCTCTTGCTAATCTGTCTGCCTGTTCATTGCCCCAAATGTTACAATGCCCAGGCACCCACACCAGCACAATATTCTTGGCACACTCATGTAATTTATTAATAATGTTGCCCTGTATTTCATTGCTGGTAGTATCACCACCTTCAATTGCTTTAAGAGCTGACATGGAATCTGAAATGACAGCAACATCACTGACATTGCTTGTTATTGCAATGTCAATGGCTTTACTAATTGCGAACATTTCTGCAGAGAAAATAGTTGCATGCCGCGGCAGGCGGGAGCTCCACTCCTCGTCTCTGCTCCAGATACCGGCTCCAACGTTGTCGTCAGTCTTGGACCCGTCGGTGTACACGTGAGTATAGGTGCTGAATCCTTCAAGAAATTGATAGAAAAGTTGCCTCAGGAGCTCAGGATGAAAGTCATTCTTTGCTCCCGGAAGCCACGATGTTTCCACATGGAGGTTGGGGTTCTCCCATGGCGGACACAACGGTGGAACGTATCTATCAACATCTCCGAAATGGATACCAGCACCCTGGCACAAGGTCTGGAGGCGGACAACCGAGGACGGGGACTTACGCAGCTGCAGGAAACGGAAGTTGGCAACAGCACACCAACCTGGGTGGCCTGTGCCGCGCTTCCTAGCCGCACTCAACCCGTACCTTAGCGTCAACATGTCCCTCCTGATGTGAAGTGGAGGGACGTGGGCCTCAACCTCTAGTTTAACTACACGTGTACACCTGTAGGCACCCAGACATAGACGAAGGCATCGGTTCTGTATTCTGGTTAGCCTTGCGAGTGTGGTGTCGCATGCCGAAGCATACAACTGGCATCCATAATCAAGTTTTGATCTGATCAGGGTCTTATACACCATTAATAAAGATTTCCTATCGGCTCCCCATGTAGTACCTGATAAAACTTTCAGGATGTTTGTGACTTTAAGACATTTACTTTCAAGTTCGTTAATGTGGTTTTTCCACGTTAATTTCCGGTCAAAATGAACACCAAGAAATTTTACTGAAGTCTGAAATTTAATAGGAGTATCATTTAATTTTAATACTGGATTTCTAATGTTACGTTTCTTAGTGAAGACTACTCCTACTGTCTTCTCAACTGAAAACCTAAATCCCCATTGTATTGCCCACTGTTCCGCGGCTTTTAGGCCGGCTTGCACCCTTTGTGCAGATAGCCTCTCAACTCGAGAGGAGCGCCAGATTGCGCAATCGTCAGCAAACAAGGAGAATTTGAGGTCACTCAAGCTGGGGGCTGGTGATAGGAAATCATTAATAATTACAAGAAATAAAATCGGGCCCAAAACGCTACCTTGTGGAACTCCATTTTCTAAGACAAATATGTCTGATTTTACGTTACCTTTTAGTTTGACGGAAAAAGTCCGGTCTTGCAAAAAATTACTGATGAAAATTGGCAAATTACCTCTCAGACCCATGGCGTGGAGCTTCATCATGAGGCCAGTCCGCCATGTCATGTCGAAAGCTTTTTCTATGTCTAAAAATACTGCAATTAATGTTTCTTTACTGCAAAGAGCTTTTGAGATGTCAGTTTCAAGACTTATTAAATGATCTAGTGTGCTTCTACCTTGGCGGAAACCACACTGTCGATCATTCAATAAGTTGTTACTTTCCAAAAAATACATTAGTCTACGCTTTATCATACGTTCCATGACCTTACACAGACAGTTTGTGAGCGAAATCGGACGGAATGAGTTGGTGTTATTCGGGCATTTGTCCCTCTTCGGGATCGGTACGACATGGGCAAAGTGCCATGAGTTTGGAAACGTTCTGGACGTCCAGATCTCATTGTACACTTCTAGCAATTTGTCCAGGTTTCCCTGGTCAAGGTGCTTAATCATCTCGTATCGTATACCGTCAGGTCCAGGAGTAGAGCCCTTGCCCTTATTAATAGCAAAGGAAAGTTCCTCTGGGGAAAATGCTCGATTGTAGCCCTGTTCGTCCCCATTCTCGAAGTCGAGATGCAAGAGCTCGGCACGATCACGGAACACGCCGAAGCGTGGATCATGATTGGTGGAGCTACTGGCATCTGCAAACTTCTGGCCTAGGGTGTTGGCAATGGCCTGGGGATCGTCGAGAATCCGCCCTCCACTACTCACCTGTGGGATAAAACTCCTTCCTCCTTTGGATCTGACCCGGTTTATAGCGGACCATACCTCAGAGGAAGGGGTATCCTTGTTAATAGTGGAGACGAACGCCCGCCAAGACTCTCTCTTACACTCCCTGAGAACTCTCCTAGCCTTGGCTCTAGCTTTTTTATACTCAATTAAGTTTACAAGTGATGGAATTCTATTAAATAAACGGCAACTCCTATTTCGCTCACAGACAACTCGTCGGCAGTCTGGTGTCCACCATGGAACTCCAGGCCTGTGGGTTTTTGCAGAAGTCTTAGGAATTGTTAAATCTGCAGCGTGTATTATAGCTTGTTGTATGTGTGTAATTTTGGTGTTGATGTCTTGTCCAATGGTGTCTATACGAACGGCTTCTGAGTATGCCCCCCAGTCTGCCTTCCTAAGGTTGTAGCGCACCTCGGGAGTAGCCGTCGGGGCGCCACACTCATAAGAAATGCAGATCGGAAAATGGTCACTACCCAGAGAGTCGTCGTATGTAGAAAATTTACAATCTAATAGCAAGGCAGCGTCAACTATAGAAAGATCTATAGCCGACGCTGTGCCAAATCGTTCGTCCACTCGAGTCGCACTACCGTCATTCAGAAGAGACAAGTTGGAGTTGAGGATAGCTGCAGCCACCTGCTCTCCCCTTCCGTCACTCCGGACACTGCCCCACCGCAAATGGTGAGCATTGAGGTCGCCGAGGATCATTTTCTTTCCTGGCAGTTGGTTGAATAGCTCCTCAAGCTCACCATCGTCAATGAGCCCGCCCGGAGGACAGTATAGTGAACAGATGGCAACATAGCCAGTCCGAATCTTAACTCTGCACGCGACAGCCTGCAGGTTCAAGTTCAGACTGACTCTTTGCTGGGCGAATGAACTCCGAATGTATAGGGCTACCCCCCTTAGGTTGTCTCCCCTGTAGGACGTGTAGTTGTCGAATACAGGTGGGTCGTCGTGACCCGCAAGTAGCGTCTCTTGTAGGCAAAAAACGTCCGGCCGGAATAATGACATAAGTAAATGAAATTGAGCATTTTTATTCCTAGCACCTCTGCAATTCCACTGGATGATACTGAATTTTAAGTCTGAGAGTTGATATGGTCAGCGTTTTGGGCTTTAGATTTTCCTCTTGTAAATCGGGGGGAAAATTGTTCCAGGGAAGAATCCCCCTCATCAGGTGAGCAGTCTCCCAGCTCCGAAGAGCCAGTACTCTGCTCAGCAGGGGCTCCCTGCCCCGGGGACCTTTCAACAATGCGAAAGGTTGGTGGTTGTGTTGAGTCTCTTGTCAAGTTCTCTAGTGACTGCGTTCTCCTCCTCTTTACTTGAGGGTAGGTAAGGTCGCGAGTCGGTTTGGGTTTTGTGGTCTCGTTATTAGTCATGGTTGTATTAGTGTTCTCGTCTTTGGTTGAATAACCGGGGATTATGAAGTCAGTCTGTGTTGAGATGGTCCTGGTCTCAGTCTGGGTTCCAATGGTGCACATTTTGGGAGGTGAGGTATTTTTGGATACAGCAGATGCAAAGGACATTCCAGGTGTTGGTGTCTGCAAGGACGTCTCCACCTGCCTCTTAGCCTCCTTGTAGTCCAAATTGTTCTCTGCTCTCACCTTACCAATCTCATACTCCCTCAGATAGGAAGGGCACTTCCTGTCTGAGGCAGCATGCTGACCGGAACAGTGGTAGCATTTTTCCTCCGTCTGTGTACAGTCATCGTCCCTGTGTCCGGTCTGAGCACACTTGGAGCATACCTGGGTGTTACGGCAGGCCTTACCAGTGTGTCCAAACTTTGACAGTTAAAACAACGCATTGGAAATGGAATATACGTTTTGGTCTGGACCCTCTCATATCCTACCAAGACATGAGTGGGCCTAACAAGTCCTTCAAAAGTCAGTACAGCTGTAGTTGATCGTTTGCGTTCACCGTCTGTGGTCTTTCTATTAAAAACGAAAGCATCGACGACTCCTTGATCTTTCATGTGGAACTTAATTTCGTCATTTGTCATCCCCTGAAATTCGTAGCTATTAACTACAGCCTTACAGGTGTTGAGAAAAGCTGGGATATATGGTTCCACTGTTGTTGAATGAAATGTTCTAAGATTCAAGGCGTCCCTCATTTGCTGAGCGTCCTTAACAGTAACTTGGAGTTCGCCTTTTCTTGTCTTTCGGACTTTCTCCACGTCCCCTATCTGATCCTTAATGGCCTTATGTATAATGAAGCCATTAATTTTGTCAAACGAGGTAGACGTGTCAATAGTCCGAAAGTGGATTACTCGGGCCTTCTCAGTTGATACTTGAATGTTTGGTCTTTGTTGCGTAGTTTTGTCGGTAACCGTTACATTGTCAGAGTTATTGTCAGAGTTTGTCGTTGGTCGTGGCAGTCGTGGGTCATGATTGGCTTCCCGCCTCTGCCTGTCCCTGCCTGGACGAGCAGAGGGGGGCTTGGAGCTTCCCCTCCCAGAGGGCATGGTTGGGGTGGCTGGGAACCACCCCTTGGGTACAACTTTGGTTGATACTTTACATATATGATGTTAGTGCACTAAGGTTATGCAAGGCCCTTAGTGCAAAAAAAAAAATACTTGTACTTAAGGACGACCCCCGAACAGTGGTGTGCCTGCACGATCACAGACGTCACTGCTGGATTGGCCCAGGTTTTCCCCGACCCCCACCGGAAACACACAATCCCACTCCGTGAGGTGTGCACCACTGGGGGGGCTCTAGCACGAATACTGAATTAAAAAAAATTCAGCAGGTGCCTCGGCCAGGGTAAGTATTGGAAAAAATTTAAGTAAGAGAGAAAGCCCTCCAACCACGTCAGGAAGGACAACAGTTAGCACTTCCCTCGCAGTTGTGTGGGTCACTCACACTAACTGTGGGGAGGGAATGCTAAGATTGTCAATCCTGAGCGCTCGTGAGGTGTCAAAAAATTATAAAGTGACAAAGCCACTTTTAAAAAGAATGATGAATGGATGGATGGATTGTTAGTGCTTGGTAGCAAGAACAACAACAACAAGAACAGGTGCAAGTAATTGCACAAGATGCAGCGGGCTATGGCGGAAAAAACCGTTACAGTGCAAGTGGAATTGCACAAGATGCAGCGGGCTATGGCGGAAAAAACCGTTACAAGAACGCAAGAACGTCCGTCTCCTCCCGTGTCCAATCAGCCTCTGACTAAAATTCAAAGTTCAAAGTTGTTAGGGTTTTCTGGCCTCTTCGCCATTAGGCTATTTCGGCCGGAGCTGATGTTTTCTTTCTTCTTCTAATCTTGCTCTTCTTTTTTGCTACAACTAATCTGATGTTCTTGTTTCTTCTTTTCTTGTTATTCTTGTGTTCTTCTTGTTCTTGGTATTTTGGTTAGTTCTTTCTTCTTGTTGTTTTTTATTGGGGATGAATTATGGTATGCATGAGTGATATGATGGTGATTTACTGACAAACCAGATGAAATGGCTTGTCAGGTGACTAGTTTCTCTGTGATTTTTTTTTTTTTTTTTTTTTTTTTTTTTTTTTTTTAAAGTCTTTTGTAGCCCGTGTCTTTTTGTTTGAATATGTGTTGGTGGGTGTCAGTTTAACTTGATAAATGTGAGTGTTGTATGTAATGATAAGGTTTGTGATGTGTTTCTCATGTTGTATGTTTTAATTTTGTTTTATTCATTTTTATTTTCTTTAGGCATGGTTGTATACATATAATAGATATAAAAAGAGTTCATGCGTGTGTCAATCATAGCATGCCGATAAGATGGGTCTCCTTGAGGAAGGTTATTACAACGTCACTGATGGTGACATCATCTTGCAATAGGTTGGGTACAGTCAGCACGAAGCCTTGCTCGGCAGCTAGGATAACCAGCTGCCGGCGCTCTGGTTCGTACTGGCTGCACTCAGTCAGAATATGTTTGATGGAGAGAGTTTGGTTGCAAGTGGAACAGATGGGTGGAAAGGACTGATCAAGGTAGGCCCCTAGGTGGGTCAGATAGGTGCAGTTCAGCCTAAGTCTGGCGAGAACGACCTCTTCCCTCCTATTCTTCCTGTATGCTGAGGGCCAGTTACCTATGTTAGGCTTCCAGGTGTTGTGGAGATTTAGCCTAGTCCAATCATGTTGCCACTTTTCAAATGTATATGTCTTCCCCAAGGAGAGACACGACTGAGTCTCCCAGGGCACATTAGTTGTCTCCCCGAGACCCACAGTCGCTCTTGCTAATCTGTCTGCCTGTTCATTGCCCCAAATGTTACAATGCCCAGGCACCCACACCAGCACAATATTCTTGGCACACTCATGTAATTTATTAATAATGTTGCCCTGTATTTCATTGCTGGTAGTATCACCACCTTCAATTGCTTTAAGAGCTGACATGGAATCTGAAATGACAGCAACATCACTGACATTGCTTGTTATTGCAATGTCAATGGCTTTACTAATTGCGAACATTTCTGCAGAGAAAATAGTTGCATGCCGCGGCAGGCGGGAGCTCCACTCCTCGTCTCTGCTCCAGATACCGGCTCCAACGTTGTAAGGCGGAGCTAAATATGAGGAAAGAGATAGAATTGTCTGGACCAATCAGAGGCCGCCTGGGGTAAGGACGTCACCCATGGGTGGAGTCTCATAAATATATTTTTCTTTCTTTTATTTCTCGTCAACATTTTGGTAAGAACATAAGAACACGAGTCAAAAAGCTACAAAATTGATTTCTCTCACTAACCATTTATCACAGTGTACAAAAATTAAAGTTGGATTTCTCGCACCAACTTTTATTGTCTCTGGATTTCTGTCACCAACTTTTATCATATACAAAACGATGAACTACATAAAGTATTCATTTTTTAAAAGTTTATATATAGATACATAATTTTTTTCATTAAATTTGAAACATCAATCTTTGTTAATTAAATTTGAAACAAAAGAAAACTACAATACCGTCTTTCTGAATATTTTCATTAAAATATTACATCCAACTATATTTTACCTTAACTGTACCTGAATGAATATATTCTCAGAAATAAATATGGAAATGTAATATTTTTCCGAAATGACGTACGTATTAGTGGAACTTTTTTTAATTTTATTTCAGTGGAAAGTGGAATACAATCGTGACGAAAACAATGACTTTCGCTTCCTTTCGTTCAAAAGATGTTACCGTAATCGCTTTTTGAATGGTTTTCAGCTAAAAAACTGATGCATTACAATAATATTCTGTCCTAATTCACTTGAATAAATACTACGATACCATATTTCTGAATATTTTAATTTAAAATCATCAAAATCATTTTTCCTTGTCATCGACCTCAGCACACAGTTTGTCAGTTTCAAGATTTTCCGTTTAAATTTTTAAGTTACCGAATATTTCTTTTCCCAAACCGTTTTACAGTATTGTAGGTTAAACAGTTTACTATTTGTGCAAACCCCATAGAAAAAAAATGACAAATGGAGACACCAAATATATATATAGGCTATATAAAATGCTGTGTGTGACTTGCAACACTGTCGGTAGGATCAGGTGTTTCTAACCAAGGCCAGGCAGCCTCACACAGGACCCTAGGAATTCACTAATTGGTAACTTTACTCTCACATTCTCTAAGCCACGTCACCTTTGTCACTTCATGCGTTTGTAATATTGTGGTATTATCTGTATAGATTCTTTCTCTAATCAAAATATACTAGCATGAAATGTTATTAATCAGATATATATTTAATAATATGTAATATACAGTGTATATTGCCATGTAAATTATACAATAAGAAAATGTTTGACGAAATTTACACTAAAACGAGAACTCCGGTCGAATTGTTAAAAATTCAATACATTTCCTCCCATTTTAATTTTATTCTGTCATTCTGGCTATTCCCAGCAGTCTGGTAACTGTTGCTTGACTTCATTAACTGGTTCTTACTGAAGCATCAACTGTTAATGTTGAAAATAAGTAAACACGTTTTATTTTACTCTAATTGATATACAAAAAGAAGTGTGCTGGTTCAAGAGTTACCGTACACACAACCATATCATATCCTTAAAAATGTAAATAATACTCGATGTATGAAGAATGCATTTATATATTTTACTCACACGACAAACTTCGAAGAACGATGTTTCTTTTAATGAATGTTCTCATATAAGGAAAATATGTGTATTCATTAACGACGAAGAGCCACCACACTACTTCCTTGAGTTTACAAACACGTAAAATCGTACCAAGCCTCAGAAAAACCATAGTTAAGTTTGTTTCATATTGTCAATCAATAACCACGCTAACAATATTATGATTTACCTGTTCCACCAACATAATTCTTATCTTGTGCTGCTTTTTTCTTAACGCTAACACGAAAGAGTTCCTTTTGATGTAATTGTCAATAATGTTTTGAATTTGAGTCTAAACTATAAACACTTTAATTTACTTCGGCAAGTTTTCTTTCGTCTTTCACAAAGTAAAATATTAAAGACTAGACACACCTTACAGTGTAACTAAAATTTGTTGACTGTAAAACTTTGTAAGGCGGAGCTAAATATGAGAAAAGAGATAGAATTGTCTGGACCAATCAGAGGCCGCCTGGGGTAAGGACGTCACCCATGGGTGGAGTCTCATAAAAATATTTTTCTTTCTCGTCAACATTTTGGTACACTGGTAAAACTCAACTGGGTGGATTCTCTTACCAATAATTTTATTTTTCTTATTTCTCGCCAGCGTTTTAGTATACTTGGTAAAACCCAACTATCATATATGATATTATTTTAAACAAAGAGAAGTAAGATAAAGTTGTCTCACACTTAACAGAGAGATGACTCATATCCTGCTTGTCTTATACACACACAAAGTGATGAGTCATATCCTGCACCAAATATATATTCAGGTTTCAACTAATGATAAATGGTTGGTGAGAGAAATCTCAACTTACATTACAAAAACTCAGTTAGACTTTTATCATGTGTCAAAAAGCTGCAAAATTGATTTCTCTCACCAACCATTTATCACAGTGTACAAAAATAAAAGTTGGATTTCTGTCACCAACTTTTATTGTCTGGATTTCTCTCAGCAACTTTTATCATATACAAAACTCAGTTGGATTTCTCTCACCAACCATTTATGTTGTCAAGAAATTCAACTGAGTTTTGTACAATGATAAAAGTTGGTGAGAGAAATCCAACTGAGTATCACTCAGCTTTTTGACACATAAAAGTTGGTGTGTTGCTCCTTTGGGGAGGTGATTTTTTAATTTCTGGGATTTACCAGTTTGAAAAACTTCTTCATGACAACAAAAATATCCCCAAGGTCAGGCAGCCTCACACAGGGGTCCTAGGAATTCACTAATTGGTAACTCGACTCTCGAGATTGCTAAGCCACGCCACCTTCATGCGTTTGTAATATTGTGGAATTATTATCTGTATAGATCCTTTTTCTAATCAAAATATAATATCATAAAATGTTATTAATCAGATACATATTTAATAATTTCATGTAAATCCACAATGAAAACGTGGATAAGATAAATCTTGATAAAATAAAACGGGAAAATGGAAACAACGGAGCACCTTAGCTTTCGTCTTTATTCAAGACATCTTCAGAGGCAACTGGACTACAGAATCAGAATCAGAAAAATGCTAGTGACAGGGGGGAAGGAGGTTCAGAGGAAGAATAAAGAGAGGATGGAAGTGAATTTTAGAATGAGAGAACAGATGCGGTGGCTAGACATCGCTTGCGTGAGGGGTTCAGGGGTGGGGGCAGCTGGGAGGCGACAAGACAAGGCCAGGCCGGCGATTGGTCACGCGTCAGGTGCAGCGCGGTTGGGTTGGGCAATGGATGTTCAGTGCTTGGGCGGCTTGAATGAGTTTTGGTTTCTTGTGTGGAGAAGATGTCTTGGTCTTCTTAGCTTGGGGTCGATTTTCTTCTCTCTCTTCTCCTCTTCTTGCTTTCTTGGAATGTCCATTCGTTTGTGTTTGGGTCTTGTTGTTCATCTTCCACGAGAGATGGGCTCTCAAAGGTGTGGAAGAAGTCAGAGGCGGTGAGGTTGACCACGTGGGCTTCAGCTTCACGGGCCACGTGGTGATCTTGGTTTTGTGCGGTGGGCGTCTTCTCGACAGTTTTCTTTTTTTGGTTTTTCTTTTGTGCTGGTTTTTTCTTTTCTTGAGAGCGTACAGCAAGGAGGGCCTCTTTGTAGCTCATTTTTTTCTCGAGGCGAACTTTGGCTACCCTGCACTCCTCCTTCCATCTGGGGCAGTTCCGGTCGGCGGAGGAGTGTGGGCCACCACAAGCAGCGCATTTCTTTTCTTCGTTGGGGCAGACCGTGTAGCGGTGTCCAGGGCTGCCACACTTGGAGCAGGTGTCCTCCTGCGCCTCACACTTATTTACAGTGTGTCCATAGTGTTGGCACTTGTAACACCGATTCGGTCTGCAGTAGGGCTTCACTGGCACAGTTACCCACGCCAGTTGAGCCTCTTCGGGTAAGGTGGTGTGGTGTCCGACAAGGGCAGTGGTGTCGGACAGCATCTTTACAACTTGGAGCTGCCCCTGGAGGAGCTCGCTTAGTTCGTCTTGGTCCATGTGGGCAATTTCGGCGTGGGAGATAACTCCCAGCTTCAAGTTGTCCCACATGTAGGCAATCATTTTGAATGGGATGCCGTTGATGTCAGGAATCTCCGCGAGCTGGGCGGGCATGCCCTTTTCGGCGAAGGTGATCCTGATGTCTCCATGGAGCTTTAGACGCTCCACCTTGGTGACTCCCAAGATCCCATTAGCTACAAAGAACTTCTGGAGAACTAGGAGATTTAGTTGCTTGGGGCAGGTCGGCGTGTCCGGACGAATCCGCGCCACGTTATCGAACTCGTAACCGTTCATCGTGAGAGGGTTAGAGAGGATGGACTACATGGACAGAGACAGGCTTAAATATACAGGGTGACCTTAAAAACATGAGGTCAGGTCATAATGATGTCATCCACTAATCCCCACACCAACACACACGTAGAGGAGCTTAAGAGAAGGGGGGTGACGTGACTAGTCAGGTCAAGTCAAAAATAAGGGACCCACAAAGTAACTATCATACATCTAGATCAAAGGTTTTCAAAGCATTTTTAACCTTGGGCCACTGACAAATAAATTTATGTAACATATTATCAGTTTTGAACTGACCATCACTAAGGTTTATTGATTTTAATTCCTTAATCAAACTAGCTTCAACCAGAAGTCTTTCTGTGACACAAGATGATTTAAATACTTCTAAGCTTTTTTCCCAAGCAATGGGGTGATTATTATTCCTAACATGCACGAACAAGGCACTGCTTTCAGATGCTGTTCTGATCTTATACTTATGTTGTTTGATTCTGAGCTGCAGTGTTTTTCCTGTTTGTCCTACATAATTACAATTACATTTGCTACATGGAATACAATAAACACTTCCATTTACATTCAAACTTGGGCTATTCCTTATTAACATATTGGTAATGGTAGAGTCATACTTGAAAACAACATTAATATTTAGAAGCTTGAGGGACCGAACTAACGGGACAAATTCATTACGATAGGGCAGAGTCAAAATATTCTTAAGTGTAGGAACTTGTCTGGTTTGAGAGGAATGAAAGGATTTTTTAGCCCTTTTAAAACAACGATCAACAAACACAGAAGGGTACCCGAGTTTCTGTGCAATGGAACGAATGTGTTTCAATTCATCGTCAATAAATTCAGAGTCACAAATACGCAGACATCTTAAGAACTTAGCAGAAAAAACTGACATTTTGGTAGACTCCAGGTGATTCGATAAAAAGTGAATGAAACTGTCTATCTGTGTGGGCTTTCTATATACCTTAAATTTATAGTTTTGGCCATTTCTCATGATAAGCATATCAAGGAATGGAAGGGATCCATTTATTTCTCTTTCAATTTTGAATGTGATACTTGGGACAATATCATTAAGCTTGTCTAAAAATTCCAATGGGTCACTGTTTCTAGGCCAAAGACAAAGAACATTATCTACATATCTATACCATGGAGGAATAAAGTCCACTATATTGGGTAGTAATCTAGACTCAAAAAACTCCATATAAATACAGGCTAGAGGAGCAGAAAGACAATTACCCATGCTCATGCCAAATATTTGCTTGTAGAACTTCCCATTTGCTCTAAACACATTGTCAGTTACGCATAACTCTATCAATTTCAGGAAAGTATCATGTTCAATAGTTAAATCTAACAGTTGTAATTTATCTTTGAGAAATGAAAGTAAGTCTTTCACAGGTACTCTAGTGAACAGTGAATTTACATCAAAACTTATTAATTCGCAAGGTTCATTGTGTTTCCTGAGTTTATCAATTAAATCACTGCTATTGTGTATATGTGAATTAGATATTTGGCCTGTAAGAGGGGATAGCATCTTTACCAGCCACTTGGATAATTTGTAAGTAGCAGAACCCACAGAACTCACGACAGGACGTAATGGATTGTTAGGCTTGTGTGTTTTGATCAATCCATACATATACGGTAAAGTGGGATTGATTTGAGAGAGCTGTTTGATGAGATCGGGGTTCTTTTTCAATAACATCTTCATTTTGGAATTAGATAACTTATTAATATTTTCCAGGGGATCTTTCGTAAGCTCACAATACGTGCTTTCATCACTAAGTAATGAATTCATCTTATCATTGTAGTCACTTTTATCCAAAATAACAATAGCATTAGACTTATCAGCCTTCGTAATATGGATATTCTTATTTCTTTTCAAGTTTATCAAGGCTGTTTCAAATCTTTTCGGAATATTTGAAACAAATTTCTTATGTAAAACATTAAGTATACAGCCTCTAGCTATGGAAATATCTTCATTTGTAACATCTGACGACTTATTCTTTTCCAGGTTGATTAAACCTTTAGCAATAGTAAGCGGATTAACACACCGTTGAGTGATACAAAACTTCTTTCCAAAACCAAGAACAAGTTTCTCATTTGTCTGTAGATCATAAGATGATAAGTTTATGAACAAATTTGGATCACTCAATGTGGTCCAGTAACTCTCGTCAAACAGAGCATTAAATTTGGCATTTAACCTTCTTTTTTGGGCTTTGTCAGTTTCACTAAGAAGTTGATATACAAAATCACGAACGGTGTGCCACTTATCAACACAAACACTGTTTTGCATAAGTATTTTACACTGAGCACTGTGTTTGAAGGCTAATTTCACACTATCACTTGAACTCTTGATAAGGGAATCTAGCAACACCTTATCAAACTCAGAGAATGCTTGATTGTCCAGATTTCTTAGTCTACTTGGAAGACAGGACTTGGGAACAATTTTATCATCTCTGCAATCTTTCAAAAACTTCAACCTGTTTTTGAGACTATGAGCCTTCAGCAAACTCTTCTTGTAGTTACGGTAGATGGGGCGAAGATGAGGATGTTGTTGACAGATTAAGGATACAGCGTAAGAGAGATGTATAAGTTCCATATTTCATGTAAATCCACAATGAAAACGTGGATAAGATAAATCTTGATAAAATCACACGGGAAAATGGGAACAACAGAGCACCTTAGCTTTAGTCTTTATTCAAGACATCTTCAGAGGCAACTGGACTACACGGACAGAGAGAGGCTTAAATATACAAGGTGACCTTAAAAACATGGTCAGGTCATAATGATGTCATCCACTAATCCCCACACCAACACGCACGTAGAGGAGCTTAAGAGAAAGGGGGTGACGTGACTAGTCAGGCCTCTGAAAATGTCTTGAATAAAGACGAAAGCTAAGGTGCTCCGTTGTTTCCATTTTCCCGTGTGATTTTATCAAGATATTTAATAATATGTAATATACAGTGTATATTGTCATGTAAATTATACAATAAAAAAATGTTTGACGAAATTTACACTAAAACGAGAACTCCGGACGAATTGTAAAATATTCAATACATTTCCTCCCATTTTAATTTTATTCTGTCATTCTGGCTATTCCCAGCAGTCTGGTAACTGTTGCTTGACTTCATCAACTGGTTCTGACTGAAGCATCAACTGTTAATGTTGAAAATAAGTAAAACACGTTTTATTTTACTCTAATTGATACACAAAAAGAAGTGTGATGGTTTAAGAGTTACCGTACACACAACCATATCATATCCTTAAAGATGTAAATAATACTCGATGTATGAAGAATGCATTTATATATTTCACATAGGTATCGGAATAACTTTACAAGTTGCTATTGATCTGGATACATTTTCATGTTATAACATTTAACAGACATAATAACTGTTTACGTTTTTCGTCTTTTTAGTAGAAACACACATAAATACATACATACTATTTCTGTCATTAGAATCACATGATCGACTTTTAACGAATAACACAACCTAGATCTTGATTTTTAATTAGCACTCGTAGTGATCCGTATATGTTTCAACACAAGTCTGGTAAAATAGCCACCTTCGTGAGCTATTGTTTTTCCACGTCTGTGAAAAAGTAATAAAACGTGTCTTGTGATAGATAATCTTTGCAGTAATAATGGGATGGTGCATTGAGGAATGAATTTGGAGGCCTAGAAAGGAAACGGCTGATTAATAAATTTTTGAGGCTGCCCATTGTTTGTTCTTTTTATAGATTCTGAAACTAACCTGCTTATTTGCATATTCCCTTTTCAAAGTATTTTAATCTAATAAATGTTCTTGTTCTAGTATACTGTACAGTTTCAAAAACTTTTCATCACAGTTTGGATATTTAGACTTCAGTACTAATTAAAAAAAAGAGCCGAATTACTCCTGGGTTTGCATCTAAATATTTCCATAAAATAAAAAAAACAAGTTCAAAATGTTTGATCAATTCCAATAATTCAGGGAAAGAATAAAGTAAATGGCCTTTGCTAATATTTGAAATCCAAGAATTCTTTGAAGGTTCTCCACGAAAGTGAGGGTGAGTTTCTTTGAGCTTAAATGCTATGTAACCTGCTACATATTTTAATGCTTCCTGTTAGGCATCAATGCTCTCCTTACTAGGACAAGCTTGGTTGTCTATTGTCTGAGACATTATCAGCTGTACTTCATGATACTCAATGTCGTCAACTTCACATTCAGAAAGCTGAAATCCTATATTGCGTGCTGTACAATATGGCGTGTTATCATTGGTTTCATCTTGTACCTCGACTAATGTAGACTGGAAAAGAGAAGCAGGTACATCTAAGCCTAACAATAAAATCCTAATCCTTGCCTCAAAATCACTGCAATCTGCATATTCACCTGCCCCAATGAGCCGAACACAAGAGAAAAAATTCTCAAGGGCATCCTGAGTTAATGTAGATGTTAAAACATAATTTACATTGCATTTATATTGAAGGAAGTTAAAGATCTTAGGTAGTGCATTTCCTGCAATAACCAGTGCTTTTTGACAGGGACTTAATGGACATTTCATCAAACGAAAGTACTATCAATCTTTCTGAACTGTTTTTAGTAAACCATTTGCATTTAATAAATCCAGGCTTTTAGTTAAGATTCCTGGGGGAGTTTGAAAGTTCATTATTCATCGGCTAAGACATGCTGCAGAGGGTAATGGATAATTTAATACATTAGTAACGAAACCATAAACTTTGGAAGAGATGGACTTAGTGCCAAAGCTTTAGCCACACTGTCTTGGTCCCAAGGACTTCTATGTGCAGGATTCGATAATCTTCTTAACTGTGCATTGGAGAATATGGCTGCCGCAGGCTTCCAAGTATTTTGCTTCCTTATTGTAGATTTAGCTGCCCGAAGTTGGCTTTGGAAATGTTTGACACTCGCCTTATTATTCATATATTTTGTTCTCCAGTAGTTTACCGACCTGAATAACAGAAAGAAAGGTACAAATCATGAGTGTTGCTAAATTCCGTCAGTCAACAGTTAAAAGATTTTTGTATGTCTAAAAGCGAGTGTGTATCCGCCCTTTGTGAGCCAGGTTGGACAGATGTATGATGAGTCTAGATGTGGATAGATAGATGACATGAGAGAATCTGGATGGATGTGGATAGATAAATGATATGCCAGTCTGGATGTCGATAAACAGATGGTAAGGGAGTCAATAAGGGTGGATAATTGTACATGAAATAATACATAAGGTTAAGGGTTAAATATATATTTTACAAAATAAATTCAAACTACGAAAGATGCTCTACCATCTGTTACTTAACTTAAATCATTATGCAGACTTCATGTGGGTGGGAAACAGACTTATTTCTTAATACATGAAAATAACTTACAATTTGTGCGAAGGCTTTTTGCATTTTTTCTGGAAGAAGGTCCCAGTTCTTGATCATGTCCATCATTTTGAATCTGTCCACCATTAGTGTCTCCATCATTCAGAATATGTCCACCACCTTGACTGGGTCCACCACCTTGACTGAGTCCACCAATTTCCGCTTGATTTGGGAGTGAAGCGTCTTTTCTATTCAGGAACACTTGAATCGGTAGCAGTTTTCTGAAGCAAAATATATTGTAGATAATTTTTTTCCCATGAAATATATAATTGTTGTAGGTTATTACTATACCGGTACTGTATTGTGAGTAATGAAATTTCCTACCCAGGTACAAGTAGAAACCTATTATAAGAGTAGAAGCCTAGTACAAGTTATGATTCCAGCTGCATCATGACCATCATTGATAACTAATTGTTATATAGTTAAGGAAACTAATTTATGACACATGAAATTTCCTTACAGCACTGAATGACTAATATACATTATCCATTTATTTGGAAAAATATGCTTCTATTCTGTCCATGTTATTGTAAGCAGACTAAGGCCCGTACTATAAAATCATCGCCAGGTCTGGTGTTCATTCTCTGCGTAAGAAATGTGCTAGGCTACGTCTTCGTCACACGTAATAATTTAAGAGTACAGCCGCTAGTTTCCAGTTATATTTGTGTATTATTAAAAAACATTGCCAAAGTATGACATGCGTGACGGTGTAGCCTACCGATGATGATGATGGAGATAAAATGGCAATGGTTTGCCATGGGAAGGGAGAGAAGAGGTAAGGTAGAAGGAATGTTATGAAACGGGAAGTAAAGTAGTAGAGAATAAGAGCAGGTGGGCTATCCACCTAGCAGAGACGATTTGATTGGCTGCGGTGAAGGCTGCACTAAGAGGCCGCCCGAGCTCAAGGGAACAGGGGGGGGGTAAGCTAGCTTGCAAGGGGTTGTTTGTTATTGTGTTAGTTGGAGAGGTCTGCTAGGTCCTTGTGTGACTAGTAGACTACTCTCATCTTCTATCTTTAATATTATTGTAGAAAATAAGGTCTGACTGGCGACAAGAAATGTACCTGCATCAATACCCGTATATTAAAGTAAACTTATAACCAAATACTGTAATAAAGAAAACAAATAGCAAACTCTTGGCTTTTTAAGCTATACAATTTAGCATGAGACAGCACATCCTTATGAAAGAACCAATGCAACAACTTCCTCTTTGGAGACTAATGTGTGTTAAATAGCAGTGATTACAGTAGGCTATTGGTGAATTTGCACCATTATTTCTGTTTCAACCTACTTGAATCATACAGTATTAAATACAAATTAATCAATAAAACAGGTTGAACTGGAAATTAACTACTATACGTATTACAAAATAAAGGAACCTTTAAAAAATAAAAATAAGTACATGAGTCTGCTTTCAAAGCTATACATTTGATTGTGGTATGAACTTTTACCCAAAACCTGGGTAAACATTATCCTTAGTAGCACTGCAACACATAAGCAAGTTTGCGGATGACACCAAAATAGGGCGACAAATTAATTCAGGGCAGGATGCAAATGCATTACAGGAGGATCTAAATAAACTGCAGGGGTGGTCTGAAAAATGGCAAATGAAATTCAACACCAGCAAGTGCAGCGTACTTAATATTGGAGAACAAATACTTATAATGTATACAGCTTTAACAACATCAACCTAGAGAAGTCGACTTGTGAAAGAGACCTAGGGGTACTTGTAAGCCCGGACCTACGACCTAGAAAACAGTGCGTTAATGTTCGAAAGAAGGCAAACAGAGTATTGGGTTTTATATCAAGAAGTGTAAGTAACAAGAGTGCAGAGGTCTTATTGCAACTATATCTTGCACTAGTCTGGCCGCACCTCGATTATGCGGTTCAGTTCTGGTGCCCTTATTATAGAATGGATATAAATACACTAGAGTCGGTGCAGCGAAGAATGACAAAAATGATTCCAGGACTTAGAAACCTTCCATATCAGGATAGGTTAAAGAAACTTAACTTGCATTCCCTAGAAAGACGAAGAGTGCGGGGAGATATGATAGAAGTATTTAAGTGGGTGAAAGGAATCAATAAAGGGGATATAGATAACGTTCTTATAATATCCGAACAGGATAGGACTCGGAGCAACGGATTCAAGTTGGATAAGTTTAGGAGGGAGATAGGAAGAAACTGGTTCACAAATAGGGTGGTGGACGAGTGGAACAAGATTAGCAACTTTGTAGTAAGTGAGGGAACTCTGGAAAGTTTCAAAAGGAGGCTAGATAGATTCATGGATGATAGAGTGGTAGTAACTCTCGACAGGAGCTGCCATGCACAGTAGGGTGTTTCATAGGAGGGAAGATCAGCTAAAACTAATGGCCCATCACTTTTTTGGTAGATTTTAGTGTATATAAACAGAAAATAATTTCAGTTTCAATATTTTGCAACCTTTTGCTAGGTAAATTTTAGCGTGAAATTTATCGAAAATCTAACGTACAGCTGCATTAGTGCATTACAATTAAATAGCGAACATTGCTTTCTGACTTCATTCTTTAACAACCCAACTAACAATATTTTTTTCTGTTTCAGATTCTGATGCATTTATAAGTTGATAATATTTGCGATGGCTGCTTGTGTCAGGACGAGGAACCAAAAATCCAGCCATCTCAGTCACTATCTTGGGTCTGGGAGAGAGCTCCTGATGTCGGAGTTGCCTCCATTGAGAGATGCTTTGAGATACGGTGATTTAATCAGGCAAATCAGTGAAAAGAACCAAAGAACTTACTCAAAGACAATGCCAGTGACATGACCAAAGCTGTCTTGGCACAGTACACTCTGGCTAACGCTCAGTTCAAGTCTCCAGTCATAACAAGTCAGAAGAAGATTAGTGAGAGACTGCTAGCCAGTTGGGAAAAGGCAAGAGATATCTCTCTTGGGAGAGGAAAACTTGCAGTTAAGGACAGCTTTGCCAAGCAACTGGACCAGTTATTTGACATAATTACTTGCAAGTGCCCAAATGTTCTCTGTCCTGAGTTTGGATGCGATCGTGACTGTAAATCCGAGGCCCACATCTCCTGTATTTGCAAGCGTGAACTGAAGATTCCTGTGATCGAACTGGCATTTGTCAAAGCACAGACAGAGAAGACTGGCAGTATAGGGGCTCTCATGATTTCTAGCCAAGATATTCCGGAGTCCAAGAGACAGGAGGCTGCCACAGAGAGACAGAAGAGGAGAAGAGTTGCCGAGGAAAAGAGACTTGAGAAGGCCCAGGGTGAGGTAAAAAAGGCCGATGATTGGAGTCAAGCTGATTCAGAGTTTAATGACTTCCCCATGGCTGATCCGAGTGCTGACCAGGAGAATGGTGACTTTGTCCCTAACACAGAAATTAATGATCCCAAACCTTCCAGGCATAAGATTCGAAATAGGAAAGATATCCCGAGCATAGCTCTGGCCAGCATGCGACACCACACTGGTCTCAGAGAAACTGCAGAGATAGCAACAGCTGCCTGGATTGACGGTGGTTTGATAACACCTGATGATGTTCACCTGGTGATAGATCATAACAAAGTAAGGAGAGCTCAGGAGAAACTTGTCAGTAACCTAGAAGAGGAGTTTGATAAGGGGATAAGAGAAAATGGAATCAATTGTTTGTTCTTTGATGGGAGAAGGAATGACACTAAAGTGTTCGTGAAAGTTGGAGATTCTCTCAAGTTGTTCCCTGCCATGGTGAAGGAGGAACACTACTCCTGCTGCAGTGAACCAAGAGGGAAGTATTTGTGGCATTTCACTCCAGAGAAAGATGACATCAGGAAACCACCTGAGATAGTGGCAGATAACATTGTGAACTGGCTCAGAGAGAGGAACGTAGACCAGACCCTGCAGGCCATTGGAGGGGACAGCACCAACACGAACACAGGGTGGCAAGGGGGGGTCATACAGTGGATAGAGCGGAAGATTGGGAGGAAGCTGGTCTGGATTGTTTGTGACCTCCACACCAACGAGTTGCCACTCAGACATCTGATCCAGGAGCTGGATGGCAAGACTCTTTCAAACAACAGATGATCTGGTCCTCTTGGCAAGATGCTGGACTCTGCCACTGAGTTAGAAATAAATCCGAGCTTTGAAAAAATCACAGTTGGCCCTCCACTCGTTGAGCTTGCACATACTGTCATTGACGACTTGAGTACTGACCAGTACTATGGTTACATGATTTGCAGTGCCATCAAAACTGGGGTCATGCTTGATAGACTTGCTTACCTGCAGATAGGTCCAGTCTCACATTCTAGGTGGCTCACAACGGCTCTCAGGTTCTGCAGAATTTGGGTCGCTCATCATAAACTGAAAGGGAACCAGCTTCACAACCTGAGACTTATTGTCCAATTCATCGTGAGTGTCTACTTGCCAAATTGGTTCAACACCAAGGTCAAGTCATCGTTCTCCGAAGGTCCGAGGCATGTTCTCTTCCAGCTTGAGCTCCTGAGGAGTCAGCCAAGGAAGGTTGTTCAGATTGTGGAGCAGACTGTGAGGAGATCTTCCTGGTATGCTCATCCCGAGGCAGTTCTGCAGACAATGCTCTGCAGTAAGGATGAGGAGGAGAGAAGAGTGACAGTCAAAAAGATCTTGGATATGAGACTTATGAGAGGAACTGGGCATGACGAATCAGTTGGTGACGATTCCTTCAGGGTCAGGAAGACTCCTGAAGTCAATCTAGGTGCGAAGACCCTCACTGATCTCATAGATCTGGATAACATCCAGGCTGGCAGTGAGCCCCCTCTTACCTGCAGCCTCACCAATGTTCAAGTCAGAGCTTTCCTGGACAACCCCATGCATGTCCCTGCCTGGCCCTCGCACACCCAGAGTATAGAGCGTTGTGTACAGCAAGTGAGCGAGGCCAGCAGTCACGTGTACAGCAAGGAGAGGAGGGAAGGCTACATCCGAGCTCAGGTGGTCAGCAGGGAGGTGATGAGTAGAAACAGAAGGAAGAAAGACATGTTCTCTATGGTGTGCAGCAACACCGGGTCGTAGTAGTAAAACCGGTTTTTGTATTTGATGATTTTGTTTTCTATAGGAATATTAAATTTAATAAATGTGTCAAGATCATTCGTTTCACTATTCTGGATCATTTTCATCCTAATAAATGAACCTGATACATTTACTTTACTTTAAATAAGCTATTTAGTGGTGTTGGTAAAAGGGTGGGAATACTGAATTTTCATAAGATTTCAAGTTAAAATTTACCTTGCAAAAAATGAAAACTTTTCAAATCTGAAGATATCACATGATTCTGCACATAGAACTACATCATTAATACCATGGGCCGATTTTTCAAACTCAAAAAAAAAAAAATTCGCCTCCGTATGACACCCCCTAATGCACAGGCCAACCGGCCTATTGCAGACTCCTTATTTTCTTATGTTTTTATGTTCTTATGCTATTAGTTAACAAGTGTGTATATCCTCAGTCAGCAAGATAGTTAGAGAATCCTCTTTCTCTTGAACGGTCCTAAACATAGATTCCTCGCTGGAATGAATAGCCGTAAACCTAGCTCCTGAGGGTCCTGGGGTTTGTGCTCTTTCTTCTTCTGGAAGGAAATGTATAATAGTTTGATTGACGTCTCTGTTAAGGGTATAATATAAATATATAAAAGTTTTTAGAACAAAAAATGGTTGAAAAAATAGTGTTGACCATCTAAAAATATTTGTATAAAATATTTTTAAATGTAAATATAAACTAAGTTAACTTGGTTACAATATTATAAATTGATTTTATTATAATATGCGGCATTTAGTTCCAGGCATTAAATTTCTTATATTTGCACTTCTCAATTTTTTCCATTAACATACAAGTTATAACAACATTTAATATCTAACTTAGGGCAGCAATACGCCAGCTATAAATTTAACTAACTTACTAATGTTGCTTTTTTTTAAAAATATACCAAAAATAAGTATACTGTATTTCAAAAGTAAGATAATAGTGAAAAAGTAGTACCAAAATTATTTTAGGATTTAAAAACAAGGACAGAAAAGAACAAAATTTATCAGAGGGTTGGAAAAGTATGTTCAGTGAATTACCATCAATAAGTTCTTCACTTTCCAAAATCGCTGGAATCCCATGTATAGAGGCTGGATCTAAGAGTTGAAGAACTGCTTCATCAATTGCAGTGGATGTACAGGGTATTTTCAATTTGGGGGCCGCCTCCTTCAAGAGAAAAAACAATAAAAACTTTCTTACTGTGAGCTGTGGTTACATACACTGTACACAACTATGTTATATATACACTACTATGTTAGAAAGGAATTTATTGAAATAGCTCCAAACATTATAACCTAACCTATCATTGTAACTGTAGCCACAAAAATTCTCCTTTATCTATGTCAAAAGTTATTTAGATTTAAGGTAACAAACAATAAATGGTAAAATAAGTAAAAAACAATAGTCGCAGCCAGAAATTTTCAACCTGTATTAGTTGTAAACTCATAAGATAGAACATTCTTGCCTATAAGCCTAACAAAGTAATATTTACATATCCCAAATATGAATAGAAATCTATTGATGAATCAAAATTAACGACATAAAAAAAGGGAATGCTATGGTAACTTACACATTATGACTTTCATTACCGTCGGAAATAACATAATTATTAATATGTAGTTTATAACAGTAACCAAACCTAACCTAACCTAACTTAACTTCCTTACCAACGGGAGGCCTCCGCCGCCTGGACCACAAAAGAATATTAACTATTTCTGTTCCACGTCATTTGCAACACAATGACAAATGTGTTTTAAAATTGTGTAAACTATATGATAGATATAATAAGAAAATCCAAAAGTTGTGGGGAAATTATTAACAGTAATACAGACTTCCCTGACTACCGGGTGGGAAGATATTGGAAGCATAATGTGTACTCTAATGGTAGACCCTGCTGCCATATGGCATCACGATAATTAGGAGCAAGTCCAAGGTTGCTGATGTGACTAAATGTGTCATTTACACACAATTACAGGGTCCCAATTGTTTCTCGTAATATCGACAACACAACATACATACTGTATATTGATTCTCACTTTTTATGTGTTTTCATTTCGGTATTTATGGTGATTTATTATTAATATTATTATTAATGAAGTTGTTATTATTATTAATAGTACTAAAGAATTATTATTACAGGCCCCGACGTGGGTCAGTCACTGTGCCTGGGTTGGTTAATCCACGTAAAAAAAAAATTTGGTTGAACGGTAAAGTTTTTACCATTTACTCACACGACAAACTTCGAAGAACGATGTTTCTTTTAATGAATGTTCTCATATAAGGAAAATATGTGTATTCATTCACGATGAAGAGCCACCACACTACTTCCTTGAGTTTACAAACACGTAAAATCGTACCAAGCCACAGAAAAACCAAAGTTAAGTTTGTTTCATATTGTCAATCAATAACCACGCTAACAATATTATGACTTACCTGTTCCACCAACATAATTCTTATCTTGTGCTGCTTTTTTCTTAACGCTAACACGAAAGAGTTCCTTTTGATGTAATTGTCAATAATGTTTTGAAATTGAGTCTAAACTATAAACACTGTAATTTACTACGGTAAGTTTTCTTTCTTCTTTCACAAAGTAAAATATTAAAGACTAGACACACCTTACAGTGTAACTAAAATTTGTTGACTGTAAAAATTTGTAAGGCGGAGCTAAATATGAGAAAAAAGATAGAATTGTCTGGACCAATCAGAGGCCGCCTGTGGTAAGGACGTCCCCCATGGGTGGAGTCTCTTAAAAATATTTTAATTTCTTTTATTTCTCGCCGACATTTTGGTAAAAACATAAGAAGAACACGAGTCAAAAAGCTACAAAATTGATTTCTCTCACTAACCATTTATCACAGTGTACAAAAATTAAAGTTGCATATCTCGCACCAACTTTTATTGTGTCTGGATTTCTCTAACCAACTTTTATCATAAACAAAACTCAGTTGGATTTCTCTCACCAACCATTTATGTTGTCAAGGAATTCAACTGAGTTTTGTACAATGATAAAAGTTGGTGAGAGAAATCCAACTGAGCATCACTCAGCTTTTTGACACATAAAAGATGGTGTGTTGCTCCTTTGTTGAGGTGATTTTTTCATTTCTGGGATTTACCAGTTTGAAAAACTTCTTTATGACAACAAAAATATCGCCAAAGATTCATGTAAAGCTGATTTACTTCCAAAATGATAAATGGTTGGTGAGAGAAATCTCAACTTACATTACAAAATCTCAGTTAGACTTTTATCATGTGTGAAGCTACAAAATGGATTTCTCACACCAACCATTTATCACAGTGTACAAAAATTAAAGCCGAGATTTCTCTCACCAACTTTTATCATATACAAAACGCAGATGGATTTCTCTCACCAACCATTTATGTTGTCAAGAAATTCAACTGAGTTTTGTACAATGATACAAGTTGGTGAGAGAAACCCAATTGAGTTTCACTCAGCTTTTTGACACAAAAGTCAGTGTGTTGCTCCTTTGGGGAGGTGATTTTTTCATTGCTGGGATTTACCAGTTTGTAAAACTTCTTCATGACAACAAAAATACCCCCAAAGATTCCTGTAAAGCTGATTTACTTCCAAAATGATAAATGGTTGGCGAGAGAAATCTCAACTTATATTACAAAAACTCAGTTAGACTTTTATCATGTGTCAAAGAGCTACAAAATGGATTTCTCTCAACAAACATTTATGTTGTCAAGAAATTCAACTGAGTTTTGTGCAATGATAAAAGTTGGTGAGAGAAATCCAACTGAGCATCACACAGCTTTTTGACACATAAAAGATGGTGTGTTGCTCCTTTGTTGAGGTGATTTTTTCATTTCTGGGATTTACCAGTTTGAAAAACTTCTTTATGACAACAAAAATATCGCCAAAGATTCATGTAAAGCTGATTTACATCCAAAATGATAAATGGTTGGTGAGAGAAATCTCAACTTACATTACAAAATCTCAGTTAGACTTTTATCATGTGTGAAGCTACAAAATGGATTTCTCACACCAACCATTTATCACAGTGTACAAAAATTAAAGTTGAGATTTCTCTCACCAACTTTTATCATATACAAAACTCAGATGGATTTCTCTCAACAACCATTTATGTTGTCAAGAAATTCAACTGAGTTTTGTACAATGATAAAAGTTGGTGAGAGAAACCCAACTGAGTATCACTCAGCTTTTTGACACAATAAAGTTGGTGTGTTGCACCTTTGGGGAGGTGATTTTTTCATCCTGGGATTTTACAGTTTGAAAAACTTCTTCATGACAACAAAAATATCCCCAAACATTCCTGTAAAACTGATTTACTTCCAAAATGATAAGTGGTTCTTGACAGAAATCTCAACTTACATTACAAAAACTCAGTTAGACTTGTATCATGTGTCAAAAAGCTACAAAATGGATTTCTCTCACCAACCATTTATCACAGTGTACAAAAATTAAAGTTGGATTTTCTCACAAGCTTTTATTGTCTGTATTTCTCTCAGCAACTTTTATCATATACAAAACTCAGTTGGATTTTTCTCATCAACCATTTATGTTGTCAAGAAATTCAACTGACTTTTGTACAATGATAAAAGTTGGTGAGAGAAATCCAACTGAGTATCACTCAGCTTTTTTACACATAAAAGTTGGTGTGTTGCTTGTTTGGGGAGGTGATTTTTTCATTTCTGGGATTTACCAGTTTGAAAAACTTCTTCATGACAAAAAAATATCACCAAAGATTCCTGTAAAGCTGATTTACTTCCAAAATGATAAATGGTTGGTGAGAGAAATCTCAACTTATATTACAAAAACTCAGTTATGCGTTTATCATGTGTCAAAAAGCTACAAAATGGATATCTCTCACCAACCATTTATCACAGTGTACAAAAATTAAAGTTGGATTTCTCTCACCAACCATTTATGTTGTCAAGAAATTCAACTGAGTTTTGTACAATGATAAAAGTTGGTGAGAGAAATCCAACTGAGTATCACTCAGCTTTTTGACACAAAAGTCAGTGTGTTGCTCCTTTGGGGAGGTGATTTTTTCATTGCTGGGATTTACCAGTTTGAAAAAATTCTTCATGACAACAGAAATATCCCCAAAGATTCCTGTAAAGCTGATTTACTTCCAAAATGATAAATGGTTAGTGAGAGAAATCTCAACTTACATTACAAAAACTCAGTTAGACTTTTATCATGTGTCAAAGAGCTACAAAATGGATTTCTCTCACCAAACATTTATGTTGTCAAGAATTTCAACTGAGTTTTGTACAATGATAAAAGTTGGTGAGAGAAATCCAACTGAGCATCACTTAGCTTTTTGACACAAGTCAGTGTGTTGCTGCTTTGGGGAGGTGATTTTTTTCATTTCTCGGATTTACCAGTTTGAAAAACTTCATGACAACCAAAATATCACCAAAGATTCCTGTAAAGTTGATTTACATCCAAAATGATAAATGGTTTGTGAGAGAAATCTCAACTTACATTACAAAAACTCAGTTAGACTTTTATCATGTGTCAAAGAGCTACAAAATGGATTTCTCTCACCAAACATTTATGTTGTCAAGAAATTCAACTGAGTTTTGTACAATGATAAAAGTTGGTGAGAGAAATCCAACTGAGCATCACTCAGCTTTTTGACACATAAAAGATGGTGTGTTGCTCCTTTGTTGAGGGTGATTTTTTCATTTGTGGGATTTACCAGTTTGAAAAACTTCTTCATGACAACAAAAATATCACCAAAGATTCCTGTAAAGTTGATTTACATCCAAAATGATAAATGGTTGGCGAGAGAAATCTCAACTTATATTACAAAAACTCAGTTAGTCTTTTATCATGTGTCAAAAAGCTCCAAAATGGATTTATCTAACCAACCATTTATCACAGTGTACAAAAATTAAAGTTGGATTCCTCTCACCAACTTTTATCATATACAAAACTCAGATGGATTTCTCTCTCTAACCATTTATGTTGTCAATAAATTCAACTGAGTTTTGTACAATGATAAAAGTTGGTGAGAGAAACCCAACTGAGTATCACTCAGCTTTTTGACACAAAAGTCAGTGTGTTGCTCCTTTGGGGAGGTGATTTTTTCATTTCTCGGATTTACCAGTTTGAAAAACTTCATGACAACCAAAATATCACCAAAGATTCCTGTAAAGTTGATTTACATCCAAAATGATAAATGGTTGGTGAGTGAAATCTCAAATTATATTACAAAAACTCAGTTAGTCTTTTATCATGTGTCAAAAAGCTGCAAAATGGATTTATCTAACCAACCATTTATCACAGTGTACAAAAATTAAAGTTGGATTTCTCTCACCAACTTTTATCATATACAAAACTCAGATGGATTTCTCTCACCAACCATTTATGTTGTCAAGAAATTCAACCGAGTTTTGTACAATGATAAAAGTTGGTGAGAGAAACCCATCTGAGTATCACTCAGCTTTTTGACACATAAAAGTTGGTGTGTTGCTCCTTTGTTGAGGTGATCTTTTCATTGCTGGGATTTACCAGTTTGAAAAACTTCTTCATGATAACAAAAATATCCCCAAAGATTACTGTAAAGCTGATTTACATCCAAAATGATAAATGGTTTGTGAGAGAAATCTCAACTTACATTACAAAAACTCAGTAAGACTTTTATCATGTGTCAAAGAGCTACAAAATGGATTTCTCTCACCAAACATTTATGTTGTCAAGAAATTCAACTGAGTTTTGTACAATGATAAAAGTTGGTGAGAGAAATCCAACTGAGCATCACTCAGCTTTTTGACACATGAAAGATGGTGTGTTGCTCCTTTGTTTAGGGTGATTTTTTCATTTGTGGGATTTACCAGTTTGAAAAACTTCTTCATGACAACAAAAATATCTCCAAACATTCCTGTAAAACTGATTTACTTCCAAAATGATAAATGGTTGGTGAGAGAAATCTCAACTTACATTACAAAAACTTAGTTACACTTTTATCATGTGTCAAAAAGCTACAAAATGGATTTCTCTCACTAACCATTTATCACAGTGTACAAAAATTAAAGTTGCATTTCTCTCATCAACTTTTATTGTGTCTGGATTTCTCTCACCAACTTTTATCATAAACAAAACTCAGATGGATTTCTCTCACCAAACTTTTATGTTGTCAAGAAATTCAACTGAGTTTTGTACAATGATAAAAGTTGGTGAAAGAAACCCAACTGAGTATCACTCAGCTTTTTGACACATAAAAGTTGGTGTGTTGCACACTCTGGGGAGGTGATTTTTTCATTCTGGGATTTTCCAGTTTGAAAAAATTCTTCATGACAAATAAAATATCCTCAGATTCCTGTAAAGCTGATTTACTTCCAAAATGATAAATGGTTGGTGAGAGAAATCTCAACTTACATTACGAAAACTCAGTAAGACTTTTATCATGTGTCAAAAAGCGACAAAATGGATTTATCTCACTAACCATTTATCACAGTGTACAAAAATTAAAGTTGGATTCCTCTCACCAACTTTTATTGTGTCTAGATTTCTGTCACCAACTTTTATCATATACAAAACTCAGTTGGATTTCTCTCACCAACCATTTATGTTGTCAAGGAATTCAACTGAGTGTTGTACCATGATAAAAGTTGGTGAGAGAAATCCAACTGAGCATCACTCAGCTTTTTGACACACAAAAGATGGTGTATTGCTCCTTTGTTGAGGTGATTTTTTCATTTCTGAGATTTACCAGTTGAAAAACTTCTTTATGACAACAAAAATATCGCCAAAGATTCAGGTAAAGCTGATTTACTTCCAAAATGATAAATGGTTGGAGAGAGAATTCTCAACTTACATTACAGAATCTCAGTTAGACTTTTATCATGTGTGAAGCTACAAAATGGATTTCTCACACCAACCATTTAACACAGTGTACAAAAATTAAGGTTGGATTTCTCTCACCAACCATTTATGTTGTCAAGGAATTCAACTGAGTTTTGTACAATGATAAATGTTGGTGAGAGAAACCCAACTGAGTATCACTCAGCTTTTTGACACAAAAGTCAGTGTGTTGCTCCTTTGGGGAGGTGATTTTTTCATTGCTGGGATTTACCAGTTTGAAAAACTTCTTCATGACAACCAAAATATCACCAAAGATTCCTGTAAAGTTGATTTACATCCAAAATGATAAATGGTTGGTGAGAGAAATCTCAACTTATATTACAAAAACTCAGTTAGTCTTTTATCATGTGTCAAAAAGCTACAAAATGGATTTATCTCACCAACCATTTATCACAGTTGTTACGAACCCCTCCACCGATTGTCTTCATCTACCTACCCAGCACCACGAGCAACGCCATCTAGGGACGAAACACGAGTATGGCTCGTCTTAGTTACCACTCCCGGGTTTCCCTTCTCCATATCCTGGTTGTTGCGTCACTTCCGCCTCAGTCTACTTTGTCAGCTCCAATTCGAGGAGAGGACACACTTCACTCTGGGAAGCGACCACAGGATCACCTATCCTGGAAACCTACGGCACAGTGACTATTTACCGTCTTCTACCATACTCAGCCTTGCTCGTCAGCCATCTCAGCTCCTCACTTAAGTATTTGTAATCTTGTATTGCCTCTCCCCCCTCCACATTGCTTCACTATTGTTTTATGTTTTATTACTATGTATATACTGTTCGTGTTTAGGTTAAGTTTGGTTAAGGGTAGTTTATAAGCTGAATATTTTGTTAAGGAATTTATGGTACTTTATTATATACAACGAAAACTCGCATCCTTTGTCTACCCTTTTTTTAGTCCGATTGTCTTTGTTTTTTTTTTGTTGTTACCTGTTGGGATCTGGGTAGACGTATAACTATATTCTAAATCCCCAACTCGTAACAAATGGCGACCGTGACAGGACACGACCTTAAGTACCATATTCCTTCCTCCCTTGTTACTCAGTGTTAATTACCCCTCCCAGTCACTTCTGTTTACAATTGCTTTACGGTGGTTTAAAGTTTCCTTCATATGTGTGTGCATATATTGGTATTACCGTATAGTAAGAGTGACAGACGTAGGATAATAGGTTCCAAGTGTCATAAGGCTTACCTGTTATTACACGTGGCAGTCGTGTGGTAAGTCTTATCGAGTGTAGGGAAGAATCCGGATCTGTTTAATGCCGTACCCTCACTCCAGAGTAGGCTGTTCCATAGTTACTAGTTTAGAGTGAAGTGATATCTTGGGACGCCCCGCTCTACCAGGACCCCATAATTATAAAGCCTCCATTATTGTTCTTCTCATTATCTCATTCAGGGCTGTTAATCCGGATCTTTATATAATGCCGTAATACGCCCTACCTCTTTCAAGTATATCAGGGTCGTTAATCCGGATCTTTATATAAATGCCGTAATACGCCCTCCTCTTTAAGTATATCAGGGTGTTAATCCGGATCTTTATATAATGCCGTAATACGCCCTACCTCTTTCAAGTATCTCAGGGTTGTTAATCCGGATCTTTATATAATGCCGTAATACGCCCTACCTCTTTCAAGTATATCAGGGTTGTTAATCCGGATCTTTATATTAATGCCGTAATACGCCCTACCTCTTTCAAGTATATCAGGGTTGTTAATCCGGATCTTTATATTAATGCCGTAATACGCCCTACCTCTTTCAAGTCTCTTGTCCTTATCTAAGGATCTTCTCGGAAGAACAATAATCATAAGTGTAATTTCCCTAGGTATAACTTGGTTAGTTTCCGGGACTTTCTGGTTATCCACTGCCGTGATATTTTCTAGGGTTATCCACTTATCTTATCTTTTGACCATTAGTTAATTTATCCTATTTTTATTAACAATGGCCACCTCAGGTTTTGATCTCCAGGATTTTATTGAAAATCCTTCCGTAGCTAAATTACGTGTTAATATCCTGAAGAAAGAATGGAAAGAAATAGCCAACTATTACAATATCCCATTTTCACAGCAACTGACTAAGGAAATGTTAAAAAATCATGTGATTGAAGTGTTGGTTCAACAAGAAGTTTTAAAAGAATCCGCTGTTGACAGATTAACGCCCATGTCCAAGAAACTTCAACCACTATCCACCACCCCTCCTCACCCAGAAGTTGCCTCAGGTCTGGCTAGCCCTCAAGAAGAAACACAACGAATAGACCCCTTAGAACTAGAACGAGCTAGGTTCGAGTTCCAAATCAAAATGAAAGAACTCGAGTTGGAACAGGCCAAGTTGGAGCAGGAGGCCAAGTTGGACCCTGAAGAAAGGAGGGAACAGGCCAAGTTGGAACAGGCCAAGTTGGAGGCCAAGTTGGACCATGAAGAAAGGATGGAACAGGCCAAGTTGGAACAGGCCAAGTTGGAGCATGAGGGAATGTCGGAACAGGCCAAGTTGGAGCATGAGGAAAGGATGGAACAGGCCAAGTTGGTGCAGGCGGTTAAACTGAAAGAACTACAGGTGAGAGAGACAGAAGTCACTTTAACATCGGAGTTTAAATCAAAAGAAGTGGCATTAAGAGAGAAACTCGCTGCTTTTAACCCTGCTACTGCTTCTTCCCTTGTTCCCGGGTTTGATGAATCCGATATGGACGGGTCATTTAGGACTTTTGAGAAAATAGCCGCGAAGAATGAGTGGCCAAAGGACCAGTGGGTGTCAGTGTTAGTTCCTAAATTATATGGTAAGGCTCGTAGAGTTTATAACTGTTTAGACCAGACTGATGACTATGATAACGTAAAAAAGAATATCCTCACCTCTTATGCTATCACGCCAGATGGATACCGGCAGAAGTTTCGTAAACTAACCAAACCATTTTCACACACCTTTGTTGAGTTTGCTCAAGAAAAGCTTAGGTTTTTTAAGAAGTGGTTAGAGGCTACAGAGACCTCCACATTTCAGGATTTGTTAAATTTGGTAGTCCTGGAGGAGTGGAAAAGCAAGATACCATTTCACATCTTGAAGCATGTGGAGGAGCGTGGAGAGGTTAATTTAGGGCGTGCTGCTGAGCTGGCTGATGCGTATGCTTTGTTGGTGGAGTCACTGGGCAGTAGAGAACGTGGTACTTCCCGACATGTTAGGTCCTCCTCTGATGATAACCTTGGGAACGTGAGTGGTAGGTCGAAAGGTCCCACACCTACTCCCCCCGATGCAACCAAGCTTACTTGTTCTTACTGTAAAAACCCAGGCCATACGATCCAGAATTGTAAACACCCAAAGTGTCGAATTGCTAAAAGTAGTTCCCTGGATCCCAAATCCAAACCAATAGCAAATGCCAATGTGGAAAGGCCCCATCAGGATCTCTTCTCTTCATTCACCTATGAGGGAAAAATTTCAATCATAGAAGGGTCTCGTTCTTTCCCTATTCGTATACTACGTGATACGGGCGCAGCACAATCTATCCTCCTGTTTAACGTCATTCCTGATATATCTACCGCATTTACAAATGAGAGTGTTCTAATTTCAGATCTCTCGTCCCATTCTTCCTATCCTTTAGCTAAAGTGCACCTCCAATGTCCCTTGATTACTGGGGAAGTGCAAATAGCCATAAGGAAAGACCCAATGCCTGTGTGTGGCATTCATTTATTATTGGGTAATGACTTGGTAGGAGATCTAGTGGTTCCTAACATAAAGACAGTCGACTCTCCCTTACCTGTCAACTCCACCACTGACCTTAAAGAAACTATTCCTCATCTTTTCCCATCTTGTGCTGTCACCCGGTCGCAGAGTGTGCGAAATGGGCCCTCTTCACCTGAAACCACCTCCAATATCTTACTACCCACAGAAAATGTGTACAATAAGACCATTAGTAAGGAGGAGCTCGTTTCAGCCCAACAATCTGATCCTTCTGTGTTCAAACAGGTGATGAAAGACCTCAGTGTGGACCATTGTACATCTTCGGCTTACCACCCACCGTCCCAAGGTTGCTTGGAACGGTTCCATCAAAACTTTCAAGTCAATGCTAATAAACTATCTCCTCTCAACTATATAGTCCATACTCCTGATCACCGAAAAGATTCACAACTTGTTCACATTAATCTCATGAAACTTTACCATTCCAGGCAGTCAGAGGAAGACATCCCCGAGGCTGTAAGCCTACCTGTATTGCATACGGTTTTGTCAGGGCCGGAGCCGGAGACAGATGACATGGACCTATTGGAGAATTTAGACTTCCCTCTACCTAAAGAGAACCCTGCTAACAGTCACATACTCAACAATTTGGATGAGTATTTTTCTGTTCTGAATCCATCTCAAGCAAAAGATCTCACTAAGTTATTATCAACATTTCCTAAAGTCACGTCAGACCTCCCAGGGTTTTGCAATATACTTAAACATGATATTAAACTAATCTCAGGTGATGTACAACCCATTAGGCAATCAGCATATCGTCTAAGTCCACAAAAAAAATCGATTATGAAAAAGGAGGTAGATTTTTTGTTAAAGCATAACTTAGCTGAGCCTAGTACCTCCCCCTGGGCTTCACCTTGCCTTCTCATTCCAAAACCCGATGGCACCTTTCGTTTCTGTACAGATTATCGTAAAGTGAACCAGGTCACTGTCTCTGACTCCTACCCTTTACCTTTGATTGAAGATATAATAGACAGCATAGGCTGTGCCCAATTTATCAGTACCATAGACCTGTTGAAAGGCTATTATCAAGTAGGACTCACGGATAGGGCAAAAATAATCTCGGCATTTATAACTCCATTTGGTCTTTTTCAATATTTAGTTATGGCGTTTGGCTTTTCTAATGCTCCGGCCACATTCCAGAGGGCCATAAACTACCTTATTCAAGACCTAGGTGGGACGTTCGCCTACCTGGATGACCTGGTGGTGGTGTCGGACAGCTGGGACGAACATCTGGTGCGTTTGGAGATACTGTTTGCACGACTGCAAGAGACTGGATTCACCATAAACCTGGCTAAATCTGCTTTTGGCCGGGCCTCGGTGACTTACCTGGGACATATCGTTGGGCATGGTATGGTGAGACCCAAGGACGCAAACGTTGAAGCCATCTTGTCCTTCCCCACTCCAAGGACGAGGAAGGAACTCATGCGCTTCCTGGGGATGTGCGGCTACTACCGTCGGTTCTGCAGTAACTTCTCCAGCGTGGCCGGACCCCTCACAGACCTTACCAGTTCTGCGGTCCCTTACATCTGGAACCAGAAGTGCGACCAGTCTTTCCACCGCCTCAAAGCCTTCCTTGCCTCTAAGCCTGTAGTCCACCCCCCTGACTACACCTTGCCCTTCCATCTGCAAATCGACGCTAGTGGTGTCGGAGTGGGGGCTGTGCTCCTACAACCCGACCCAACCACTGATGTCCTTCACCCTGTGGCATATTACTCTGCCAAGTTGAAAAAAACATCAGACCAACTACTCGACCATAGAGAAGGAGGCCCTGGCTCTGGTGTTGGCAATAAAGAAGTTTGAATGTTACCTCCAGTCTTGCCCACAAACAACCCTGGTCTTCACCGACCATAACCCACTCACGTTCATCCAAACCAACAAGACCTCCAACCAGCGAATCCTCCGCTGGGCTCTCCTCACCCAGCCCTATAATCTACAAGTCCGGCACATAAAGGGGGTGGAAAACCTGATTGCAGACTCCTTATCCCGAGCTCCAGTGGAAATGTAGCAGCTACTCTCCAGACGCACCAGGTGATCACCTCCTTCGCGCCCGCGCTACGAAGGTCTTTGGAGGGGGGGTGTGTTACGAACCCCTCCACCGATTGTCTTCATCTACCTACCCAGCACCACGAGCAACGCCATCTAGGGACGAAACACGAGTATGGCTCGTCTTAGTTACCACTCCCGGGTTTCCCTTCTCCATATCCTGGTTGTTGCGTCACTTCCGCCTCAGTCTACTTTGTCAGCTCCAATTCGAGGAGAGGACACACTTCACTCTGGGAAGCGACCACAGGATCACCTATCCTGGAAACCTACGGCACAGTGACTATTTACCGTCTTCTACCATACTCAGCCTTGCTCGTCAGCCATCTCAGCTCCTCACTTAAGTATTTGTAATCTTGTATTGCCTCTCCCCCCTCCACATTGCTTCACTATTGTTTTATGTTTTATTACTATGTATATACTGTTCGTGTTTAGGTTAAGTTTGGTTAAGGGTAGTTTATAAGCTGAATATTTTGTTAAGGAATTTATGGTACTTTATTATATACAACGAAAACTCGCATCCTTTGTCTACCCTTTTTAAGTCCGATTGTCTTTGTTTTTTTTTGTTGTTACCTGTTGGGATCTGGGTAGACGTATAACTATATTCTAAATCCCCAACTCGTAACA
>CAUDMG010003555.1:0-12827 GCA_958450375.1 Homarus gammarus | reverse complement strand
GTGGGAGACTCAGATGATGCTTCCAATCAGGGGTAAAGGAAACACACTGGTGTCAAGTTCGTAAGTTCTATTTCTGGGACAAACACACAAAAGGAGTTAAGACAGGGTAAACAGCGTCCTGTCCCGGAATCTCTCTGGGTATCTCTCTCTGCGCATGCGCGTACAGCGCGCATGTGCTCAAAGTCTGAACTACACTCAGTGACAAAAGAGGGTATGATTATAACATATAATACAGAGACCTGAATCAATAATGGTAAATAGTACAGTTACATATTACAGCATATTCGTCTCATATATCTACACCTCCCTCCCCCTCACGCTCGTAGTGCAATCTCGAGCGGACTCTTTTTCCAGGAGCCTTTGAGAGCGACGTGGGAAAACTGGGGGGTCACTGAATGAGGACTTACTTTTCTCGTCCAAGCAAGGGTTCACAGGGATGTGGGGGAGGGGTTCACCACTAGGGGACGGGACTGAACGAAGGAAGCGGCGATTCCGCCACCATACCCGACCACTAGGGAGACGGACCTCGTAATCCCTGGTCTTGCCGCAGCCCATGACAACCCCGACCTTGTCCCAGCGGTGAGACGTCGGGTCTTGAATCCGAACTGTTTGCCCGATACTCAACCTGGGAAGGGGTCGGGCGTGCTGATCGTACTGTGCCTTTATCTGGTCAGCACGGGCGGCTGCACGACGATCGAAGTCCTCGGTCTTGGCCTGCCACTCCCTCGAGAAGGACTCAGGATGGGCAGGGACACATGACCGTAGTGGGTGGCCGTATAACATCTGTGCTGGGGAGCGACCTGTGAAGTTGGGGGTATTCCGCAATTTCAATAAACCCCGGTCAAACTTCTCACAGTCAATGTTGCCTGAGGGTGCCGTCTTGAGAATCAGATGCTTGACGGACTTTACGGCAGCCTCGGCATGTCCATTGGACTGGGGATAATGTGGCGAGGACACCACATGATGAACTCCCCATCGCTCCATGAAGTCCCGGAAGTCGTTGCTGGTGAACTGGGGCCCGCCGTCAGTCCTCAGGCGGAGAGGGACACCAACTTCCCGGAAGTAGCGGCAGAACATACGTACTGTATGAGAGGCAGTAGTGTTGCCTCCGCAGGGAACGACAACAGGCCACCCTGAGAGCCGGTCGGCGATGACGAGAAAGGACTTTCCCGCCACAACGAAGAAATCCGCAGAGACGGACTCAAAGGGCCTTGTAGGGTTGTTGTTGTTCATGAGGGGTTCCTGCTGCTGACTGCTGAGTGGAGCCGTCTTGAGGTCCTCCTTGGGAACCAGCACGTCCTTGGATTGCAGTAGGAAGAACTCCCTGGCTGCAGAAGGTGACGTATTGGTTGGGAGGGGCAGCTCCTTGCACCTGTTGACATGTTTAATTTCCGGAATTGGCTTGGGGAAGTCTGGAGATATTATGGCCAACTCTTGACAGTGGCCATAAGACAGTAGTGGCATCTGAACACCTTTGTGGACCTGAATCCTGGCAGAACATGACTGCTTACCTAGGGTGAGGGTAGCCTGAAATGTACCCAGAGCAGGTGCCATTGTAGAACCGTCTGCAGTGAGCGTTGTAGAAGTTGACGGTGGTTGCAAGCTGCTCCTAGGGATCCCCAGAATGTCGAGGTGTCTTGTGCCGATGACTGTGACGTCCGCACCTGTGTCAGGAAGCATCTGGATACGGGAAGTAATGTCGCCGTATGACAGGTGAACACAGATGGGCTGAGGTGTCTTGCTGACAGGAGAAGAGGATCCCACGCGACAACAGATCTTGTTCTTCGCCGCCTGAGACTTGCAAGTAGTATCCTTTTTCTTCCGTGACTGACAGCATTTGTCGAAATGTCCAATGCGGCTACAGGAGCGGCACTGAACGTTGTTGGCAGGGCACTTCAGTGTCCTAGCCCAATGGCCACGACGGCCACAGTTATTGCAGGTGCTGTCAGCGGCAGGGCATTCAGAACCATGCCGACGAGCACAATATTGGCATGGGTGGCCTGGCGTCGAAGTCTGAAGTGGTGCTGAAGAGTGATGCGAAGCTGAAGTCGGATGTGAAGCTGAAGTCGGATGTGAGGCTGAAGTCCCGTCACGTCCTTTGTTCTTCTTATATGCGGAGATGGCACACAGCTGGTTAGATGGAGCACGAATAGCAGAAGTCGCACTTCTGGTGGCTTCGTAAGAGCGGCAGGTGGTGACAACATCCTGTAGAGAGGAGGCAGTGTTGAGGGAGATAAGCTTCTGAATAAGCTCTTCGTCCCGCACACCCATGAGGATAATCATCTTCAGCTGTGTTTCCTCACAAGTCGACGAGTTCCCCGGACAAACGTCAACCTCCTCAGCGATGCGTCTGAGTCGTACGTAAAAATCTGCAAATGACTCACCCTCCAGCTGCTTACAACTGAGAAGCTCTCTCCTACGCAGAGCTTCGTTGCGGAGACCCTTGATATGCGTCTGTAAAGCATCCAAGACGTCCTTCACAGTCTTGTCTGTGTTGTGGGGGATTTGCAGGGTGTGCTCCAGGATACGTTGCGTCTCTAGGGTGAGACACATCCTCATCTGGATCAGCTGTTTCTCCCTAGGCAACCTCGATAAGTCGACCATCATCGAATAATCGTCCCATCTCCGACGCCATTCACGGAATACCTGGAACGAGGCATCAGCTTGGAGTGGCGGTGGACTCTGAGCGAGTGCTTTCTGTGGGGGGGGCAAAGAAGTTGGAGAGGACCCTTCGGGCGCGCCTGTGGACGAAGGGGCAGGTGTGGCAGCTGCTCGAAGGTTCACAGGTGTCAACAACTCGATCATGGCACTGAATCTGTCATTTTCTTGTTGACGCCTGTGATCCTCTTCCTGTTGCCTCCTGATGTCGTCTTGTCGTCGGTTTTCTTCCAAAAACTGAATTAAACGAAGGAAGTCGCCGCCTGTGGCAGGTTGCCGGACGTGTGTAGTGGGGGCTAAGGGTGGGTGGGGCCGCTTGATCCACTTCCCGCTCCACTTGGAGTCCACTTACTGCACCGACATCAGTCTGATGTTGGGCTTGTTGGGTATCTGGAGAAAACCCAATAAATTCTTGATCTTCCATAAGGCCTGGTTTATTTCTCTCACAATTACTGTAATTAATAAGTGAGCAGAAAAGCAATTGTCTTTAAATGGAAGATATCTGCGAGCGTCTGTGAGTGAGTGAGTGTGTGTGCGTTCGTTCGTGCGTGTGCTCGGAGTAGGCTGGCCAGAGAGCGGGTGGCTGGGTATAGCAATTCCTCTCGCTCCCTCACGCCAGTTTAAGCCGAGTCATGAGCGGGGAAGGATGTCAAAACTTGAGCTCTCCCCTAGGTCTTAAATGGGCTTCCCTCTTTTGTAAAAAGTGCAGGAACACGGGGAAACACTTTAAAGACACTAAAGGGCACACACAACACTGAAAAAGCACTTCACAACACTGCGCTGTAAATCCAGGAATATCTTGAGAGGTACGCGCCGATATTCACTGGGCAGGAGGAGTTGACAAGATGGCGGCTCCGAGAGAGATTCTGCGTCCACTCCAATTCTGAATAATGTGATGTCCCAGCTAATCACTGCGCCATGTGGGAGACTCAGATGATGCTTCCAATCAGGGGTAAAGGAAACACACTGGTGTCAAGTTCGTAAGTTCTATTTCTGGGACAAACACACAAAAGGAGTTAAGACAGGGTAAACAGCGTCCTGTCCCGGAATCTCTCTGGGTATCTCTCTCTGCGCATGCGCGTACAGCGCGCATGTGCTCAAAGTCTGAACTACACTCAGTGACAAAAGAGGGTATGATTATAACATATAATACAGAGACCTGAATCAATAATGGTAAATAGTACAGTTACATATTACAGCATATTCGTCTCATATATCTACAGAGACTAATGTGTGTTAAATAGCAGTGATTACAGTAGGCTATTGGTGAATTTGCACCATTATTTCTGTTTCAACCTACTTGAATCATACAGTATTAAATACAAATTAATCAATAAAACAGGTTGAACTGGAAATTAACTACTATACGTATTACAAAATAAAGGAACCTTTAAAAAATAAAAATAAGTACATGAGTCTGCTTTCAAAGCTATACATTTGATTGTGGTATGAACTTTTACCAAAAAACTGGGTAAACATTATCCTTAGTAGCACTGCAACACATTAGCAAGTTTGCGGATGACACCAAAATAGGGCGACAAATTAATTCAGGGCAGGATGCAAATGCATTACAGGAGGATCTAAATAAACTGCAGGGGTGGTCTGAAAAATGGCAAATGAAATTCAACACCAGCAAGTGCAGCGTACTTAATATTGGAAGAACAAATACTTATAATGTATACAGCTTTAACAACATCAACCTAGAGAAGTCGACTTGTGAAAGAGACCTAGGGGTACTTGTAAGCCCGAACCTACGACCTAGAAAACAGTGCGTTAATGTTCGAAAGAAGGCAAACAGAGTATTGGGTTTTTTATCTAGAAGTGTAAGTAACAAGAGTGCAGAGGTCTTATTGCAACTATATCTTGCACTAGTCAGGCCGCACCTCGATTATGCGGTTCAGTTCTGGTGCCCATATTATAGAGTGCGGGGAGATATGATACAAGTATTTAAGTGGGTGAAAGGAATCAATAAAGAGGATATAGATAAAGTTCTTATAATATCCGAACAGGATAGGACTCGGAGCAACGGATTCAAGTTGGATAAGTTTAGGAGGGAGATAGGAAGAAACTGGTTCACAAATAGGGTGGTGGACGAGTGGAACAAGCTTAGCAACTTTGTAGTAAGTGCGGGAACTCTGGAAAGTTTCAAAAGGAGGCTAGATAGATTCATGGATGATAGAGTGGTAGTAACTCTCGACAGGAGCTGCCATGTACAGGCCAACCGGCCTATTGCAGACTCCTTATTTTCTTATGTTTTTATGTTCTTATGCTATTAGTTAACAAGTGTGTATATCCTTAGTCAGCAAGATAGTTAGAGAATCCTCTTTCTCTTGAACGGTCCTAAACATAGATTCCTCGCTGGAATGAATTGCCGTAAACCTAGCTCCTGAGGGTCCTGGGGCTTGTGCCCTTTCTTCTTCTGGAATGAAATGTATAATAGTTTGATTGACGTCTCTGTTAAGGGTATAATATAAATATATAAAAGTTTTTAGAACAAAAAATGGTTGAAAAAATAGTGTTGACCATCTAAAAATATTTGTATAAAATATTTTTAAATGTAAATATAAACTTTTAAAACAACGATGAACAAACACAGAAGGGTACCCGAGTTTCTGTGCAATGGAACGAATGTGTTTCAATTCATCGTCAATAAATTCAGAGTCACAAATACGCAGACATCTTAAGAACATAGCAGAAAAAACTGAAATTTTGGTAGACTCAAGGTGATTCGATGAAAAGTGAATGAAACTGTCTATCTGTGTGGACTTTCTATATACCTTAAATTTATAGTTTTGGCCATTTCTCATGATAAGCATATCAAGGAATGGAAGGGATCCATTTATTTCTCTTTCAATTTTGAATGTGATACTTGGGACAATATCATTAAGCTTGTCTAAAAATTCCAATGGGTCACTGTTTCTAGGCCAAAGACAAAGAACATCATCTACATATCTATACCATGGAGGGATAAAGTCCACTATATTGGGTAGTAATCTAGACTCAAAAAACTCCATATAAATACAGGCTAGAGGAGCAGAAAGACAATTACCCATGCTCATGCCAAATATTTGCTTGTAGAACTTCCCATTTGCTCTAAACACATTGTCAGTTACGCATAACTCTATCAATTTCAGGAAAGTATCATGTTCAATAGTTAAATCTAACAGTTGTAATTTATCTTTGAGAAATGAAAGTAAGTCTTTCACAGGTACTCTAGTGAACAGTGAATTTACATCAAAACTTATTAATTCGCAAGGTTCATTGTGTTTCCTGAGTTTATCAATTAAATCACTGCTATTGTGTTTATGTGAATTAGATATTTGGCCTGTAAGAGGGGATAGCATCTTTACCAGCCACTTGGATAATTTGTAAGTAACACAACCCACAGAACTCACGATAGGACGTAATGGATTGTTAGGCATGTGTGTTTTGATCAATCCCTACATGTAACCTAACTTCCTTACCAACGGGAGGCCTCCGCCACCCTGGGCCACAAAAGAATATTAACTATTTCTGTTCCACGTCATTTGCAACACAATGACAAAGTCTTAAAATTGTGTAAACTATATGATAGGTATAATAAGAAAATCCAAAAGTTGTGGGGAAATTATTAACAGTTGTACAGACTTCCCTGACTACCGGGTGGGAAGATATTGGAAGCATAATGTGTTGTCTAATGGTAGACCCTGCTGCCATATGGCATCACGATAATTAGGAGCAAGTCCAAGGTTGCTGATGTGACTAAATGTGTCATTTACACACAATTGCAGGGTCCCAATTGTTTCTCGTAATATCGACAACACAACATACATACTGTATATTGATTCTCACTTTTTATGTGTTTTCATTTCGGTATTTATGGTGATTTATTATTAATATTATTATTAATAAAGTTGTTATTATTATTAATAGTACTAAAGAATTATTATTACAGGCCCCGACGTGGGTCAGTCACTGTGCCTGGGTTGGTTAATCCGTGTAAAAAAAATTAGGTTGAACGGTAAAGTTTTTACCATTTACTCACTCGACAAACTTCGAAGAACGATGTTTCTTTTAATGAATGTTCTCATATAAGGAAAATATGTGTATTCATTAACGACGAAGAGCCACCACAGTACTTCCTTGAGTTTACAAACACGTAAAATCGTACCAAGCCTCAGAAAAACCATAGTTAAGTTTGTTTCATATTGTCAATCAATATCCACGCTAACAATATTATGACTTACTTGTTCCACCAACATAATTCTTATCTTGTGCTGCTTTTTTCTTAACGCTAACACGAAAGAGTTCCTTTTGATGTAATTGTCAATAATGTTTTGAATTTGAGTCTAAACTATAAACACTGTAATTTACTACGGTAAGTTTTCTTTCGTCTTTCACAAAGTAAAATATTAAAGACTAGACACACCTTACAGTGTAACTAAAATTTCTTGACTGTAAAAATTTGTAAGGCGCAGCTAAATATGAGAAAAGAGATAGAATTGTCTGGACCAATCAGAGGCCGCCTGTGGTAAGGACGTCCCCCATGGGTGGAGTCTCTTAAAAATATTTTTCTTTCATGTATTTCTCGCCAACATTTTGGTAAGAACATAAGAAGAACACGAGTCAAAAAGCTTCAAAATTGATTTCTCTCACTAACCATTTATCACAGTGTACAAAAATTAAAGTTGCATATCTCGCACCAACTTTTATTGTCTCTGGATTTCTGTCACCAACTTTTATCATAAACAAAACTCAGTTGGATTTCTCTCACCAACCATTTATGTTGTTAAGAAATTCAACTGAGTTTTGTACAATGATAAAAGTTGGTGAGAGAAACCCAACTGAGCATCACTTAGCTTTTTGACACAAAAGCCAGTGTGTTGCTCCTTTGGGGAGGTGATTTTTTTCATTTCTGGGATTTACCAGTTTGAAAAACTTCTTTATGACAACAAAAATATCGCCAAAGATTCATGTAAAGCTTATTTACATCCAAAATGATAAATGGTTGGTGAGAGAATTCTCAACTTACATTGCAAAATCTCAGTTAGACTTTTATGATGTGTGAAGCTACAAAATGGATTTCTCACACCAACCATTTATCACAGTGTACAAAAATTAAAGTTGGATTTCTCTCACCAACCATTTATCACAGTGTACAAAAATTAAAGTTGGATTTCTCTCACCAACCATTTATGTTGTCAAGAAATTGAACTGAGTTTTGTACAATGATAAAAGTTGGTGAGAGAAATCCAACTGAGTATCACTCAGCTTTTTTGACACATAAAAGATGGTGTGTTGCTTCTTTGTTGAGGTGATTTTTTCATTTGTGGGATTTACCAGTTTGAAAAACTTTTTCATGACAACTGTTACGAACCCCTCCACCGATTGTCTTCATCTACCTACCCAGCACCGCGAGCAACGCCATCTAGGGACGAAACACGAGTATGGCTCGTCTTAGTTACCACTCCCGGGTTTCCCTTCTCCATATCCTGGTTGTTGCGTCACTTCCGCCTCAGTCTACTTTGTCAGCTCCAATTCGAGGAGAGGACACTTCACTCTGGGAAGCGACCACAGGATCACCTATCCTGGAAACCTACGGCACAGTGACTATTTACCGTCTTCTACCATACTCAGCCTTGCCCGTCAGCCATCTCAGCTCCTCACTTAAGTATTTGTAATCTTGTATTGCCTCTCCCCCCTCCACATTGCTTCACTATTGTTCTATGTTTTATTACTATGTATATACTGTTCGTGTTTAGGTTAAGTTTGGTTAAGGGTAGTTTATAAGCTGAATATTTTGTTAAGGAATTTATGGTACTTTATTATATACAACGAAAACTCGCATCCTTTGTCTACCCTTTTTTTAGTCCGATTGTCTTTGTTTTTTTTTTGTTGTTACCTGTTGGGATCTGGGTAGACGTATAACTATATTCTAAATCCCCAACTCGTAACAAATGGCGACCGTGACAGGACACGACCTTAAGTACCATCTTCTTTCCTCCCTTGTTACTCAGTGTTAATTACCCCTCCCAGTCACTTCTGTTTACAATTGCTTTACGGTGGTTTAAAGTTTCCTTCATATGTGTGTGCATATATTGGTATTACCGTATAGTAAGAGTGACAGACGTAGGTTAATAGGTTCCAAGTGTCATAAGGCTTACCTGTTATTACACGTGGCAGTCGTGTGGTAAGTCTTATCGAGTGTACAGAAGAATCCGGATGTGTTTAATGCCGTACCCTCACTCCAGAGTAGGCTGTTCCATAGTTACTAGTTTAGAGTGAAGTGATATCTTGGGACGCCCCTCTCTACCAGGACCCCATAATTATAAAGCCTCCATTATTGTTCTTCTCATTATCTCATTCAGGGTTGTTAATCCGGATCTGTATATTAATGCCGTAATACGCCCTACCTCTTTCAAGTATATCAGGGTTGTTAATCCGAATCTTTATATTAATGCCGTAATACGCCCTACCTCTTTCAAGTCTCTTGTCCTTATCTAAGGATCTTCTCGGAAGAACAATAATCATAAGTGTAATTTCCCTAGGTATAACTTGGTTAGTTTCCGGGACTTTCTGGTTATCCACTGCCGTGATATTTTCTAGGGTTATCCACTTATCTTAGCTTTTGACCATTAGTTAATTTATCCTATTTTTATTAACAATGGCCACCTCAGGTTTTGATCTCCAGGATTTTATTGAAAATCCTTCCGTAGCTAAATTACGTGTTAATATCCTGAAGAAAGAATGGAAAGAAATAGCCAACTATTACAATATCCCATTTTCACAGCAACTGACTAAGGAAATGTTAAAAAATCATGTGATTGAAGTGTTGGTTCAACAAGAAGTTTTAAAAGAATCCGCTGTTGACAGATTAACGCCCATGTCCAAGAAACTTCAACCACTATCCACCACCCCTCCTCACCCAGAAGTTGCCTCAGGTCTGGCTAGCCCTCAAGAAGAAACACAACGAATAGACCCCTTAGAACTAGAACGAGCTAGGTTCGAGTTCCAAATCAAAATGAAAGAACTCGAGTTGGAGCAGGTGGCCAAGTTGGACCCTGAAGAAAGGATGGAACAGGCCAAGTTGGAACAGGCCAAGTTTGAGTACAAGTTGGACCATGAAGAAAGGATGGAACAGGCCAAGTTGGTGCAGGCGGTTAAACTGAAAGAACTACAGGTGAGAGAGACAGAAGTCACTTTAACATCGGAGTTTAAATCAAAAGAAGTGGCATTAAGAGAGAAACTCGCTGCTTTTAACCCTGCTACTGCTTCTTCCCTTGTTCCCGGGTTTGATGAATCCGATATGGACGGGTCATTTAGGACTTTTGAGAAAATAGCCGCGAAGAATGAGTGGCCAAAGGACCAGTGGGTGTCAGTGTTAGTTCCTAAATTATATGGTAAGGCTCGCAGAGTTTATAACTGTTTAGACCAGACTGATGACTATGATAACGTAAAAAAGAATATCCTCACCTCTTATGCTATCACGCCAGATGGATACCGGCAGAAGTTTCGTAAACTAACCAAACCATTTTCACACACCTTTGTTGAGTTTGCTCAAGAAAAGCTTAGGTTTTTTAAGAAGTGGTTAGAGGCTACAGAGACCTCCACATTTCAGGATTTGTTAAATTTGGTAGTCCTGGAGGAGTGGAAAAGCAAGATACCATTTCACATCTTGAAGCATGTGGAGGAGCGTGGAGAGGTTAATTTAGGGCGTGCTGCTGAGCTGGCTGATGCGTATGCTTTGTTGGTGGAGTCACTGGGCAGTAGAGAACGTGGTACTTCCCGACATGTTAGGTCCTCCTCTGATGATAACCTTGGGAACGTGAGTGGTAGGTCGAAAGGTCCCACACCTACTCCCCCCGATGCAACTAAGCTTACTTGTTCTTACTGTAAAAACCCAGGCCATACGATCCAGAATTGTAAACACCCAAAGTGTCGAATTGCTAAAAGTAGTTCCCTGGATCCCAAATCCAAACCAATAGCAAATGCCAATGTGGAAAGGCCCCATCAGGATCTCTTCTCTTCATTCACCTATGAGGGAAAAATTTCAATCATAGAAGGGTCTCGTTCTTTCCCTATTCGTATACTACGTGATACGGGCGCAGCACAATCTATCCTCCTGTTTAACGTCATTCCTGATATATCTACCGCATTTACAAATGAGAGTGTTCTAATTTCAGATCTCTCGTCCCATTCTTCCTATCCTTTAGCTAAAGTGCACCTCCAATGTCCCTTGATTACTGGGGAAGTGCAAATAGCCATAAGGAAAGACCCAATGCCTGTGTGTGGCATTCATTTATTATTGGGTAATGACTTGGTAGGAGATCTAGTGGTTCCTAACATAAAGACAGTCGACTCTCCCTTACCTGTCAACTCCACCACTGACCTTAAAGAAACTATTCCTCATCTTTTCCCATCTTGTGCTGTCACCCGGTCACAGAGTGTGCGGAATGGGCCCTCTTCATCTAAAACTACCTCCAATATCTTCCTACCCACAGAAGATCTGTACAATAAGACGATAAGTAAGGATGAGCTCATTAAAGCCCAACAATCTGATCCATCTTTGAATAAACTTCATCATGCAGCAGTTGAGGGTAAAGATTTTAACACCCTTCCGTGTTTTTATTATCATGAAGGGGTTTTGATGAGGGCCTATAGGCCCCCTGAGCTTGCCCATCTAGACACGTGGTCTGAAATACATCAAGTGGTAATTCCAGCTTCAGTCAGACCAGCATTAATTGCCCTTGCCCATGATGGTATTTCAGGACATTTGGGAATCCTGAAAACATATAAAAAGCTCCTCCAACACTATTACTGGCCTGGACTTAGGAAGGATGTGTCACAATACCTAAAATCTTGTCATATTTGTCAAATGGTAGGAAAACCAAATGAAAGTATACCAGCAGCTCCCATTAAGCCCATCCCAGTATTTTCTACCCCATTTGAAAAGATTGTTGTGGATTGTGTGGGCCCATTACCAAAGACTAAGAAGGGAAATCAATTCCTGCTCACAGTTATGGATACCAGTACACGTTATCCTGAGGCTTTTCCCCTTAAAAGCATCACTTCAAAAAACGTAATCAAACATCTTTTGCATCTTTTCACTTCAGTGGGCATTCCTAAAGAGATCCAATCTGATCAGGGCACCAATTTTACGAGCAATCTTTTCGAACAGGTGATGAAAGACCTCAGTGTGGACCATTGTACATCTTCGGCTTACCACCCACAATCCCAAGGTTGCTTGGAACGGTTCCATCAAACTTTCAAATCAATGATCAAAAAATACTGTATAGGACACCAAAAGGAATGGGATGAAAGCATAGACTTGTTACTCTTTGCCATCAGGGAATGTCCCCAGGAGTCATTGGGATTCTCCCCGTTCGAGTTACTATATGGGAGACAAATTAGGGGACCCCTTAAAATAGTAAAGGAGCAGTGGTTTGACACTCCCTCTATTAAGCCCGCAACAGTTTCGCAATACATTGACACTTTACGGGACAAATTAACTGAAGTCCGAACCATTGCTCAGTCAAACTTAAAAAAAGTCCAAGAGAAAATGGTGAAGTCCCAACCTAAATTAGTTAAAAGATCATTTTCTCCAGGTGACAAAGTGTTACTCTTTCTACCCATTCCAGGCTCTCCCCTTAAAAGCAAGTTTACTGGTCCCTATATAGTTGCTAATAAACTATCTCCTCTCAACTATATAGTCCATACTCCTGATCGCAGAAAAGATTCACAACTTGTTCACATTAATCTCATGAAACTTTAACATTCCAGGCAGTCAGAGGAAGACATCCCCGAGGCTGTAAGCCTACCTGTATTGCATACGGTTTTGTCAGGGCCGGAGACAGATGACATGGACCTATTGGAGAATTTAGACTTCCCTCTACCTAAAGAGAACCCTGCTAACAGTCACATACTCAACAATTTGGATGAGTATTTTTCTGTTCTGAATCCATCTCAAGCAAAAGATCTCACTAAGTTATTATCAACATTTCCTAAAGTCACGTCAGACCTCCCAGGGTTTTGCAATATACTTAAACATGATATTAAGCTAATCTCAGATGATGTACAACCCATTAGGCAATCAGCATATCGACTAAATCCCCAACTCGTAACACAACAAAAATACCCCCAAAGATTCCTGTAAAGATGATTTACTTCCAAAATGATAAATGGTTGGTGAG